>VDFB02279193.1:0-38744 GCA_007258455.2 Sequoia sempervirens | reverse complement strand
CTAATAGCATTGGTGTACTGTCTTAGGACTCAAAAGAGCCATCTCCTCTTGGATGTTCCATTTCAAACCGTTAAGGTATCTAGCTACCTTAAGACTTTCATCCTTTGTCACAATGGACCTCATACAAATTTTTTGAAACTCTTCAGTATAAGTGTTTACATCTTGGTCTCTTTGCCTTAAGCTTTGCCTCTTCTTGTGTAATTGTATCTCATAGTCATCTGGCATGTAGGCTTCTTTCACCTTGGCAACCATTCCTTTCCAAGTTGAAATAGGTTGCTTGCCTTCTTTTTCCCTCTCTGTTCGAATCAATTTCCACCATGTCAAGGCAGATCCTCTTAATCTTGATTTAGCAACCTCCACCTTCTATACTTCAGTGACTCCATCACATTCAAAATGGTTTTCCATACCTTCTATCCAATCCATAACTAGATCAGCTTCCATCTTTCCAATAAAAAGTGGTATGCCTTCAAGTGCTTTCCCACTCAAAGATTTCAATGTCTTCAAGAAAGGATCCTCTTTCAAAATAGGGTCAGGTGCAAGGGTCTTATCTTCCTCTGCAACCTCTTCTTCCTTTGGTATTCTTCCTTTAAATTGTGCAGTCCTCACTGCATGTTCAAGCTGAGCTATCCTTTCCCTCAATTGTCTATTATCTTCCTCCTTCTCTTCAACCATCTTGGCCAATTGTGCATTTGTCACCATGAAGGTAGTATCACTTGACTCAACCTCTGACATATATTACTCTTTCCCAAATCTTTAACTTGCTCTGATACCAATCTGATAGGGAAGGATTGGATGGGAATCTCACTGTCCCATGCTCTAAGTCCTTGTTCTTGAGAACTCCTTAGGTGACTCTTTCACCTTGACCTTTAGGTCCTATCACAGGTATAGACACCCTTGGTCCTACTAGCCAACCCCACTATCAACACTCTTCTTCCTACCAAGAATTCTGTGTTCCTTGCCACTATCTCCTTGCCACTATCTCACTCTTCACCCTAATTCTTCCCTAAAGGCCAAATTCTCTCAACATTCCATTTGATTCTTGCAGGGGTGTGTAAATTTTGTAATTGCTTCTAGGTAATAAGTCTAGGGTTCTTTTTTCATCACAAAACTCCAATTAACCATCACTTTCACAAAATCCCTTCCTAGGGTTAGAAAAGGCTACAAACCTAGAGCCCCAATTAGGCCTCTTAACAGGGAAAAATGCAATTTTCTTCAAAACCCACCAAAAGACCTAGATTCTTCATTTGGGGTTTGTGATTCCCATACCCACACCTTAAATATTCTTGAGGTTTTGAGCCTGTATAGGTTGTACACTGCCCAATCACAAAATTGACCCAAAAACTAGGGTTTGTAAGCTTTCCAGACTATTTTCAGACTGTCAAAGATTTCTCAAACCAAATGGATTGGTGGAGCCTCGTCCTAATCACCAAGCCTTTCTAAGACCTCCAAATAAATTCTCCAAAAATAATTTCTTCAAAATCTGAGCACCCCTGCAAGTTATGTCTCATTTACTCCTAGTCTTCCCTAGCCAGACCCTGCCTGGCTCGCCTAGGGCAAGACCTTGCCGGCATCTCCTGAACTCAAAAAAAACCTAGCAACTACCATATGTACAATCA
This sequence comes from Sequoia sempervirens, assembly GCA_007258455.2. NCBI lineage: Eukaryota > Viridiplantae > Streptophyta > Pinopsida > Cupressales > Cupressaceae > Sequoia > Sequoia sempervirens. The sequence goes on along the minus strand of VDFB02279193.1, from coordinate 37,128 downwards.
TGGTGTCTAAGCACTGTTTCCAAAAGTCCATATGGTTTGTACAGTGGAAAAGTGCTCTAGCACACCATTTCCTAAACACAGTCTGGTTTAGACTAGGAATTGAGCAAAGTTAAACTATTTACAATAAATTCTTGTAAACTAAACAAAGAAGCTATTAAATCCCACACAATGCTTGTGAACAACCAACACTACATTCTACAATCCAAATAGTAGCAAAAATAATCCATTAGAACTCAATCAAAATGCAAAAGATAGGAATTTTGCACAGAACGTTGTTTTCTTCAAATTTCCAAGATTTCACCAAAACACTAAAACTTCCAACCCTGCTCCAAGGTCGAGTCATCCCTTAAATAGGTTCCAAAAATAGTTGAGCTTCTTGGGTCGAGCCTTTAGATGACCTAATGATACAAATTATAAAACCCACTATGTTTTCTAACCTTTGGCAACTTTTTACCATTCAGCAAAAATGAGGTTCAAAACTTATGAACTCTTGACAACCTTTTTACCAAAGATCAAAAACACCTCTAAGCTCAACACTAAATGGTCTACATGACCTTATGAAAACCAAAAAAAATATAACCCTCTAGGTTTCTTCTTTACCTAAGAAACTGCATGTTCCTTAGGTGCTCCTGCACCGGGTAACCTTGACAACACAACGCAATCTGTGCAAAATTTTGAGTTTCAGTGAGTATTTTCTGTTGTGTTTAGTTTCATTCTAAAAATTTTTTGTTGTTGTCTATTAAATGAAAATATTTCCTCTTGATTTTATCAATGGCTGTTTTCATGTATGGTATTACTCTAATACCAGTGTTAGAGCCCTATTTGTTTTTTCACATAGAGATAGTTTGAACTATGAAATAAATTTTGCATTTATTTGGTGGATGGAATAAGAGAAAATTAAATTTATTTTATTTTCATGAAATATTTTTGTAACAATTTTTCTGACATTATTTCTTACAATCAAATTGATACTAGCTACTACTAATGATGTATATGCAATGACTGCTAGAACTATGCTCACATAGAGTGATTAGTAGAGATCCGACCATTTGAGTTATTAAACTTGTTACATTCTTCCTTACAAACCTTGTAGATTGTACAACATATTTCTTCACAGTTTTGTGCCATCATACTGTATTTTTACTTTAAAGACCAAACATCACAAGGTAAAGGATTGTAGTGACACAAACTAAAATTTTAAAAGATTGTGTTGATAAATGACAAATAGCTTGGTTTTCTAGATGGATATATCCTCATACAATCAGATACCAAGAGTTATACTTTTAATTGGTTCAATTTTCCATTCATGATAGCATATGGATATTACAGGTTGCTTTTCACTAAGTTCCCTTGTGCTGGGTGCTACTCCACTTTAATGCAATCTGCAAAGGGAAGGAAATAAGTAGTTGATGCAATATGCAAAGGGAAGGAAATAAGTAGTTGATTCAATATTCTGCATGATGCACAATTTAAATGTTATTTAAATGAGGCGTTATTATTCACAAGTATGTTTAAAATTGAAAATGTCACAAATCTAAAATGAATCTTTGTTATGTCAAGAATATCAATGAACATTTTCAGACACATTACTAGTCGCTTCTAAGGAAAATAAAATTTTGTACTATTTACCAATTCTATTAAGCAATGCATCTCAACAAAATTGGTATCCTGCCTCTTATTTGTATTTGAAATACAATAGTTAACAATTAGTAAAATATTTATTAAGGATCCTAAAATTCCACGCAGGGCACAATACAGTAAATCTCACATCTATAGAAGTAGAAGTAATGTACTAAGTACTAAAAATTTTCCTAAGATTTTTAGTTTACTAAATCCTTCAACATATCAAAATAGATGAAAAAATGAACAAAATCAATCAAATTATATAGCTGCAAATGATTTTCCTTGAGTTTCGAAGAAGCCTACATAAAAAAACAAGGCGGTCTAAGGATATTATCAATTGGTTTTTCAAAAATTTGGCACATATATGACCCAAAGGACTAGTGCTGACCCAAGGTTGAGTAGATATCTAAAGAGAGATTGGCTCCTATGTATAGAGGAGAGTGTGTATTAAATAAGGGAAATTTAAATAAATGATAAATTTTGGTCTCAGATCATTTTTTCTCATCTGCACTTATGAGAAATTGTTTATGATAGAACATATATGTTGGATTAATAGTAATTTTTAAAATGGAGCCAAATTTTCAAAAAATGAAAGCTTGGATATAATGTACTAAACAGTATGAACACCCATAAGTAATAAGGACTGCAGAAATGGGTTTTGTAGGTGAATTGTCTAAAAGTGCACTCGTTGTGTAGGAACCTTTGTCTGCTCATTAGTAAATGATAAAAGATCAGATGTATGTAACAAAATTTAGATGCCAATTGGAAAACTGCATTCTTAAATATTAACCAATTAACATGGATGAAAGCATTAGTACCTTCTGCAACCTCTTCTACTTTGGGAACAATATGAATGGAGAGTGTCTGCAAGGGAAGTTTCTTCTCAACTTGTCCATGGCTAGATCCTTGGATTTAAGGTCAAGTAGGAACAACCAAGAAGTGACTTGATTGAAACCTTGCTCACTTGAAGTTGTAACAAAGGAATTGTTCCAAAAAATTCCATAGGAAATATGATATGCAAGTGTATCTAGTTAAAGGTGAAGTACATGTTAGTATGATAGATGCTTAAAACCTTGCTCACTTGAAGTTGTAACAAAGGAATTGTTCCAAAAAATTCCGTAGGAAATATGATATGCAAGTGTATCTAGTTAAAGGTGAAGTACATGTTAATATGATAGATGCCTCTACCTATAATTTGTGAGTTCCTTAAGTTTATCTCCACACTCTAGTATCTAATTCTTCATTTATATACAGGGACGAGAGCTGAGGGAGTAGTGATTAAACGATTTGTGGCTAAGCTTCGCTATTGCCACACCTTTACTCACGTGAGCTACTTTGAGATTTAATTAAAGATTATTACAAGTTAACATAGATGATGTGTGCGACTTAATCTCTAATGTTGTTAACGTACAACACCATTTAGATCAAGTCAAACTCCTTGTCAACTCCTATGGACAACTAGAACAAATTGCATTGATGGTGATCCACCTCTGGCTAGTCTTTTCATAATATTTTTCATCTTGTGCAAGATGGAACATCCTCCTACAACGTATGGAAAAATGGCACAGATGTATGGACAATACTCGAAAGAGGAAAATTGGCCTCATATGTTGAGGGAATGATGGGACGGGACCCAAATAGATCAATGGAATTTGCTAGTTCCTGAAATGAGGGAAATTTCACCATTAGTGAATGCACCTTCCATTTCAACATGGAGATTACTGTTTCAATAGAGTTGACCTTCCTAGGGTGTGGAGAAGTATTATGAAGGTGTTAATGAGGTATATTTCTTTGGAGGGTCAGTTTTGATGTTTCTACGTACACCTCTTCCCCATGTTAAATAATTTTCAATATAATGTCTAAATGAACTTTTCTTTTTAGGTTCTCTCTTCTCTGGAATAGTCTATAAAGTTTGAGCAGGGTAAAAGTAAAACCCTTCCCATCCACCAGGGGTTAATATTTCATTTATGTCACCACCAGGTTGCTTTATCTCCTTCCTTAGTCTCTACTAAAAATAACTCCCTTTTCATTAGAAACCATGTCAATCCCTTGGAGATACCACTTTCTACAACTAGACCTATGGTGACTCTGCCCTCCACTTACAAAATACTAGGGCATGTGGAAAATCCCTTGTCACTTAGGACCCAACTCTTGCCTCTAAAAAAAGTATTTCTTTCTCTAATCCCACCACCATATCTGCCTCTATTTTTGAAAACTCAAATAAATTGAAGAACTTAGATGATGAGTCATGGGAACCTACCCTTGACAACTCCCCTACTAGCTTCCTTTACCATAAAGATGTGCCTGAGGTTTCCAAATCTCCCTAGCCATTACTCCTCCCAACCCTCAAAGATCCCCCAACCTATGTGTTAATTTGTATGGTGCCTCCAAGGATCCCAATTTGGATAACGATGTATGTGCTTCATATGTTTCCTTGAAGCAAAAGTTGAATGATATCTTGATAGTCATCAATATTCAGAATGATATTCTTAAGTGGTTACTGACCCAACACATTACAACTAAGGAAAAAATCCAAGTGCTAGAGGAGAAGGTACTCAACCTAAAGGTGAATTGGCTAGGTGAGGTCAAGGATGATGGGCATTCAAGATCTATTATCCTCCCTGACTAAGTCCTTTGATAAATTGGAAAATTAGGAAATTGGGGTCAAAGAAATTAGAGCATTGGTGGGTATAGAGGATGATAAGATGAACTTGTAGGATGAAATATCCACCATGCACAACATCTAGGATAAAAACCTAAAGTTTCTAGAAGAAATTATGAATTAAAAGGAGACTATCAAGAATACCATGGTCACTATATAGTTCTTTCAACAAGAACTCTGCAACATTCATGGTAAAAGGGAAGCTAAGGATAGTCATGATGTTGGTCACTCAAAAAAAAAAAAGTCAACAATGAAGGTAGTTCTTCTCTCCTCGGTACTGAGGAGATCCAATGTACACACAACTGGCCCATTTCCTTTGATGAGAAACTCCACTTCTTGGCTAAGGATTGTGGGCCATTAGTGGTCTTAAGCTTCTGGGAGACCAATAGCCGACTGAGTCCCCTACTGATTTCTTACTATTCTATGTTTTGGGTTTTTTGACTATTTTGTGAGTTTCTATTCCTTTTTTTGGGTGTCTCATCTCTCATTAGCCCCCTCGTTGGGCCTCTATGGTTGTTTTGTAATGGGTGTAGTCCCTTCCCATCTTTAATCTAATCAACACATAGGTGATGTGGTATGAACATGAACCTTAATGTGACTATGTATTTATTGAATAAAAAATTATGTGATATGTTATAGGCCATTAATTATATGTTGATATATGAATTTAACCTGATATTACTTCAATTATATATTTTAGATAATATTTGATGTGCACATTGAGTGTACAAAAAATTAGTAAGTATTGGACAACAAAAGGCAAGTAGAGAAAGTATTTCCATGGATCACCTTTTGTAGCATCTCATTCCACCTTGTGGATGAATGAGACTATTATAATGCTTGTCATCTCTTGGGGTTGTATCCCCATAGTTTAGTTATCTTATTTTTAATGTTGTTTTGAATTTCACATACATTAAAAGGGTTAGAATTCATATGCTTTGATTTGATTGAATATAGTTTAGTAGTGGAATTTTATTCACTCTTTTAATTTAATTTAATTTCCTTTACTTTATATTTTTGAGTTTGAGTTCTAGTCACCCCATATTGTTAAACATTTATCTATGTGTATTCACAAGGCTTGTTGAAAATAATTTATTTTAAAAATTAATTTTATTCATCCTATTGTTGAGTTGGATTTTGGTTATTTAAGGTAATGTTAATTATAATATTTATATCTTTTTTTTGTGTGCTCATTTGAGAGTTGTATTTTAAGTTTCTTTTTGTCTTGGGTTTCCCTGAGAGAAAATAGAGGCATGCTACCAATTAATTGGCAAGGACATGTAAGTATTAGGGTTGAGTCATTTAATATTTTTTCTTGGTTTTATCTTGAGAGATGTTCCTCCCTTTGTTTCATTAATTCATTTTAGGAATAGAATTTTGGGAGAAAAATCATGGGAAGAGCTTTAATGAAATTTTTGGAGGGATTGAAAGTTCATGAGAACATTGGAATTTTAATCCTTTGTGGGTTTTTATTCTAATTCTTACATCTAGGTACTCTTCCAATTGTTGGAGATGATTCCCATATATTTGTGAATGGGGTTTTGAAGCTTCTAGCAGCTCTCTTTGGAATTTTAACCCTTTGTGGGTTTTTATTCTAATTCTTACATCTAGGTACTCTTCCAATTCTTGGAGATGATTCCCATATATTTGTGAATGGGGTTTTGAAGCTTCTAGCAGCTCTCTTTGGTGATTAATAAATGCTTTCCTCTTTAGGGACAATTTATAGCTTGAATGAGCTCATATGGTGATTTGTGGGCATTCTTTAAAGGCTTGAAAGAATTGAATGGTGCCTCTTCTTTATCTTGATGATCTTTATAAGAAAATATGAATTTAAATGAGGTGTGTGATTCCTTCATTGCTAGCTTATGTGGTATATATTTATACATTTGTTATCTTGTTAATAGACTTTCTTCCTTCCTTTAAAGAAATATTATGTTGATTATTTTGGCTTTGTCTCTATTTACACCCTTATTGACCTTGTTTGTACATTTTGTTTAACCATTTGTTTTCAAACCCTTGTTTAATTTTTTTACCATTTTATGTTGAGCTCTCTTGGTATAAGCATGTGTATCACTAATGAAGAATTTGTAATAACTCCATTGTGTAAAAGTGCTTCTTCTTACCTTTTTGGTAACTTAAGAGGAGTTTGTTTGTGAGAGTATTCAGAGGAGCTTGTAAGAAAAAATAGCAATTAGTTTGTGAGCATTGTGATGGACCTTGACTAGATTCTTATGTCTTTTTGTAGACCTTTGAGTGTGCTTTAAAGTAAAACTCAAGTGTTCCAAACCCATGGTTTCTTCTTTCTAGCGTAGGGGTTGACTAAAGTGTCTTGAACCTCCATTGATGCTTAATGATGTTAATAAAATTGAGAGGTGGCTCTCTTTTTATTTTTCTCAAGTGGATTTTGATTTGATCACATTTATGACATAAAATAAAAGTATTCTCTTCACTCAAATTTTATTAAAATGTATGAACACTATGTACTCTATGGAATCATCATGGAAACTATAAACAATATTAAAAGTGTATGATGTTGGGAAAAGTAATTATTGAATGGATTAAAAAATTTGGGTAACCAATAGAAATTTCATGAATAATTGAATCTCTTAAAATTATATTTTTAATTCATGAATGTTTTGTTGGATAGTTCTTGATTGAATGAGTGTATGTATAGGCCTTAAGTATGTCAAAATTTATATTTATTCATCAAATTATGAATTGATCCTTTATCCCATTACTCAAGAACATTTTTCTTCTACTTTCATTTAATTATGCCATTCCAATTTATTTATGAAAAGAAGAGTGTTGTATAGTCTTTGAACCAAAATTATGAAAAAAATGGTTTGTGAGTTTTCATCTAGGTCAGGGCACCCATGGGCACTAATTATTGGATAGGAGAACCTAGAGGCACTAGTTCCTTAGATAGGAGCACCTTAGGGGGATTCTAGTGCCATTAGGAGCACCATAGGTATCACTAGAGCTGGCTGCAATGCTCTAAGAGGTTTGTAGCTCCCAAATTTTCCTTGATGGATTTACTTAATAAAATAATGACATAGCACATACATTCATAGGGTAATAAAAAATACTGCTAATCTAATTTCTACCATTCAAAATTATGTCTTTAATTTTCTAGAGCACAATCTAACAGAACGATAATTGAGTGCAACACATTTTCTAGAGGCACTTCAACTCGCGGTGTATATTCCATTCAAGGTATGAAAGATTCAAGACAATTGGGGTAGGTTGACGAAAGATCAAACTATTAAAGGTGCTGATTTTTGGAGGCAACTTACTTTTGAGAATGTCGAAACTAACCTTATCAACCATGGATAAGGAAGGGATGAAGGAGGAAACATAAGAGTGGAGAAGGCAATATACCTTCTTGTTATTCAAACCCCAAGGGCATGAAAAAATAGAAAAAAAGACTCCTGCGCAACACAAAAGTAACCAACCACAAATCCTAATTCCTCATATATATATTACTCCTAAGATTCCACACAATTTATCTAAGTAATATAAAAATAAGAAATAACAACACCTTAACATTTTTTGCAACAGAATAATATATGACTCTGTAGCGAATATAGTTTCTCAAGAGTTAATAGAAAAGCTTGGGTTAGAAACAGCATTATTTCTCAAATTATTATCGATTTTTTACAAGACAATGGAAGAGAAATGCCCATTCTCTTCCGCCATTGTTCAGAATTTTACTACATTTTTGCCTTGAGAATGCCCATTCTCAGATAAAGTTCTGCAGCGTCCAGTTGCAGGAAGAGTTTGATACTTGTTATCAGAGTAGAAGTCAAACATCCAAGATTGCAGAAATAGTTACAGCTCACAGTATTGTATTTGCTTTGGCACAATCCGGTCTTTTTGCTGCATTTGATAGAGACACAAATAAAAGACTTTGCTACTTGAATGTAAGTCCACATGAACTAATTTGAAGGCTGTTCTATAACAAGGTAAACAATTCTCTCATCACAATATCAGTTTCTGATTCGGATAAATTCTCAATGAAGTGCAGAACAACCCCACTTGAGTACACTAGAAAAGCTCAACCAGATGCTGGCTTTGATTTATCTGAGGGTGAGAAGCTGACTTGGCCTGATTTGGTAGTGTTAGATGATATCAATGGGAAAGCTCTCAAGTTTTCAACTCAAAGTCATATTTACAAGGTGTTCGATTTGAAGAACTATATACTCTTGTACTCCATATCTGACAAAGAAATTGAAGAAATAAAGATCACTCTTGGCATAATGCAGAAACCATTTTTCACGGTTTTCTGGTTGTAACACAAGTAACCTTCAGTTGATTCATGATGAAGAGATGCTCCTCTCTTACAACAAAGTTCATAAGTCCCTCGAACCTGATAAAACAAATGGCTCAATAAGCAACATCTTGACAGGAAATTGCTGTGCTAAGATTAATGGTGATTATCCAGATGTGGATATAAGTTGCAGGAATCGATCTGATCTATCAGTAATCTAGAGAACCTTTCAAGACGCTCTTGAAGACATTACTGAATTGTTCTATGACGAGGAAAGAAATGAAATTTATACAGGCAATACAAGAGGGTTTGTAAATGTCTGGTCAAACTGAATGCTAATGGGAAAGTAATGATTATTTTGAATTGTAAGAAGTAAAAGATGGTTTGACTCTCCCCTGTTTAGAAGAGCTTGTAATTTTGGATTTTCTTGGAATAAAAAATTGCAAAATGTCCATTACATTGATATGTGCTTGTCCAGATGCCTTTCATGATAGTCTCCAGGAATTAATTGGAATCAAAGCATTAACCAAAAAATATCTGAATATCTGTATTAATTCATCTCAGATGTAAGAAACACTAATTAACCTATTAGACTTAGCCATCATTCTGTTGGAATATTAATCCTAACTGCTGCCGTCCCTGCCAACCACTGCCCGCTATATCGCAATCAATAAATTAGCCATTGTGATACCGCGGGAGACTTCCGTAGTTTTTTGTTTTATTCCATCCGCCTAACGTCACCTCCAGCCAATGCCCGCTATATCGCAATCAATAAAATATTCATCGCGATATCACGGGAGACTCCGTAGAAGTTTTGTTTTATTCTAACCGCCAAGTGTTTACCGCAGGTTACCGGGCCGTCAACTAACCGCTGCCCGCAATATCGCAATAAAGATGTTAACCATCGCGATACCGCGGGGAACTATGGAGAAAGCCGCCACCACTGGGAATTAATATTTAAGTTTTAATATTATGTAAAGGACATTTTATTAAATGCATTTTGACGGGGGAAAAGTTAGGTGATTTTGAATTTAAAATGTTATTTTGTTTCCTCTCATCCGTGAAAATCTTTCACGTCACTTTTTACCTGGAGCATATATTTTGTAATTGTAATTTATTTTTTTAACAGAGGAATGTGAATGTGAGCAAACGGAAAATTACGAGCAGCAGCTCTGTGTGTTGTGAAAAAATATTTTTATGTTTTAAATTTTTACACTGTGTGTGAATTTAAATTTTTCCTCCTCTGCCTCTAGCCTTCATGTGGTATCAGAGCAAGTTCGAGTATCAGAGCAAGTATCAAGTTCGATTAGAGTTAATTTTATCAAAGCAGATTATCTGGGTAAATTTCAAAAATGGCAGCAAGCACAAGCTTGACAAACCCACAAATTCCACAGTTTAATGGGAAGAATTATGAGTACTGGTCAATTACAATGAAAGCACTATTTAGCTCACAGGATATATGGGATTTAGTAGAGAATGGATTTGCAGAGCCAGCAGATGCAGTAGCATACAATGCTTTAACACAAGCAGAGAAAGACTTATTAAAAGACACAAGGAAGAAAGATTCAAAGGCTTTATTTTATCTGTTTCAAGCTGTACATGAGAGCATTTTTCCAAGGATTTCAGCAGCAACAAAGTCCAAACAAGCATGGGACATACTTCAAACAACCTATCAAGGCATGGCAAAAGTTAAAACAACAAAGCTACAAATGCTGAGAAGAGATTTTGAAACAATATGTATGAAGGACAATGAATCTGTAGATTCATTCTACACCCAAGTCATTGGGGTGGTTAATCAAATTAGGTCTCATGGAGAAAATCTGGAAGATACCAGAGTTGTTGAAAAGATTTTAAGGAGTTTGCCCACAAAATTTCTACCGGTTGTAGTTGCTATAGAAGAGACAAAGGATCTCTCACAGTTCTCAGTTGATGAGCTGTATGCATCTCTAATTTCTCATGAACAAAGGCTGAAAAGGTCAGCAGATACATCACTGGAGCATGCTTTCAAAACTCAGGCTTCAGTCAGTCAAGGAAGAGGCAGAGGTAGATCAAGAGGAAGAGGAAGAAACTCTTACAGAGGTGAAAGATACAGTTTATCAAACTCAAGTGGAAGAGGCAGCAATCAAGGCTCAAACCAAAACCCAACACAGAATCATTCATAAAATCAAAGGTATGATAAATCTCAAGTCCAATGTCACTACTATAAAAAATATGGGCATTATATGAATGAGTGTAGAAAGAAGCAGTATGATAATAATAGACAAAATGCAAATTTTTCAAGAGAAGGTCAAAATCAGGATTCAGATAAGAGAACAATGTTTTTAGCTTGTAATGTTGCTCAAGCAAATGAAAAAGATGTATGGTTTTTAGATTCAGGCTGTAGCAATCATATGACAGGGAATCTAGAAATGTTTTCAAGTTTAAATGAGAATGTAAAGTCTGATGTTACATTGGGTAATGACAACAAAGTGTCAGTCAAAGGAAAAAGAGATGTTAATATTCTAACTAAACAGGGGGAGAAAAAGTATATTTCAGATGTGTATTTTGTGTCTGGTCTGAAACATAACTTAATGAGTGTAGGGCAACTGGTTCAAAAAGGGTATAGAGTAACCTTCAAAAATGGTCTGTGCACAATTTTAGACAAATACACAAGCAACCAGCTTATTGCAAAAGTCAGAATGACAAACAACATAATGTTTCCCTTAAAGATAAGGCCAGATCTGAATATAAATTATGCTCATGCACAACACTTAATGAATTCACAAGTGGGTAGAAAAGAAACTACAGCAGTAGTGCAGACAATCTTTCAAGCTGAGATAAAAGATGAAAACTGGTTATGGCACCTGAGATTTGGTCATCTCAACTTTGGAGGTTTAAATTTACTTCATAGGAAAGGCATGGTCAAGGGACTACCTTTAATAGAAAAACAGAAAGGGTATGTGAAGGGTGCATTTTAGGAAAACAACATAGAGAATCATTTCCAGCAGGAAAGTCAACTAGAGCAAAAGCCCCTTTGGAAATTATACATTCAGATTTGTGTGGACCTATGCAAACACCTTCAATAGGTGGTAGTTTTTATTTTCTGACATTCATTGATGATTATTCAAGAAAAACATGGGTTTACTTTCTAAAGCAGAAAAATGAAGTGTTTGATCTGTTTCGTCAGTTCAAGAATTTGGTTGAAAAACAAAGTGGTTATTATATCAAAGTGTTGAGAACAGATAGAGGTGGTGAATATATTTCAAGAGAATTTTTTAATTTTTGCAAAGATCATGGAATTCACAAGCAGTTCACAACTAGATACACACCTCAACAAAATGGAGTAGCTGAAAGGAAAAACAGAACAATCATGGAAATGGCTAGAAGCATGTTGAAAGCCAAACATTTGTCAAATGAATATTGGGCAGAAGCAATTTCTTGTGCAGCCTATATAATGAATAGGTGTCCAACAAAAAGTGTTATGAATATGGTACCTGAAGAAGCATGGACAGGAAGAAAACATAGTGTTACTCACATGAGAGTATTTGGATGTGTAGCATATGCACATGTGCCTGATGAATTGAGAAGGAAGCTAGATAACAAAGGAGAAAAATGTATATTTGTTGGATACAGTGAAGAATCCAAAGCATATAAGCTTTATAATCCAACAACAAAGAAAGTTATAATCAGCAGAGATGTACAATTTGTAGAAGATGAAGCATGGGATGGAAGTATAGAGAAGACAGTCAATATTTCAGCTAGTATACCTCAAGAGGAGAATGAAGTTTCAGCATCATCAAATATTCCAGCTATTGTGACTCCTACCACTCCCATTCAAGCTCAGCAAAGTGGTCCACAAGTGACACCAGCATCAACTATAAGAACAGTCTCAACCATTCAAGGAAGCAGTCCAACAAGAGGACAACAAACACCATCTACAGCAGGACCATCGGGTCCACTTTCCACAAGTTCAAGTGATATGTCAAATCCTACATTGGCAAGTCTGAGAAGACAGAAAATCAGAAGCATAAGAGATATATATGAGCAAAATGAAGGTGAGAATAATTCAGATCAGATTTCTCTTTGTGCATTTTATTCTCAAATAGAAGATCCAATTCATTTTGAAGATGTAGTCAAAGATGATAAATGGGTAAGTGCTATGGATGAAGAGATTGAAGCAATTGAAAAGAATCAGACATGGGAACTAGTCAGTCTTCCAAAAGACAAAGATGTCATTGGAGTGAAATGGGTTTATAAAACCAAATTGAATGAAAAAGATGAAGTTAGTTTAAAGCAAGATTGGTTGTAAAGGGCTATTCACAAAGCCTGGAATTGATTACAATGAGACATTTGCACCTGTAGCACGATTGGATACTATAAGGATGATTTTAGCATTAGCAGCTCAGAATAAGTGGTCTGTATCTCAAATGGATGTAAAGTCAGCTTTTTTAAATGGTTATTTAGAAGAAGAAGTTTATGTGGATCAGCCACCTGGGTATGAAATTCTAGGTCAAGAAGATAAAGTTTACAAATTGAAAAAGGCACTGTATGGATTGAAGCAAGCCCCAAGAGCTTGGTATAGCAGAATAGACAGTTATCTTTTGCAGAATGGATTTAATAGATGTAGCAGTGAGCCCACACTGTATACAAAAATGAATGAAGAAGGTGAAATACTGATAGTATGCTTATATGTTGATGATCTAATTTTCACTGGCAATTTGTCAATTGATCTGTTCAAGGCAGACATGAAGAAAGAATTTGAAATGACAGACTTAGGTCTGATGAAGTATTTTTTAGGTATTGAAGTGAATCAAAATGAAAATGGTATTTTTATTTCACAGTCAAAATATGCAAATGACATTTTGAAGAGGTTTAATATGATGAAGTGCAAACCAGCACCAACACCTACAGTGACAGGTCTGAAACTAAGCAAGGATGATAGAGGGTCTAATGTTGATCCAACTTTGTTTAAGAGGCTTGTTGGAAGTCTCATGTATCTCACAGCCACAAGGCCAGACATTATGTATGGAGTAAGTTTGATTTCTAGGTTTATGGAAACACCAAAAGACACCCATTGGAAAGCAGGGAAGAGAATTTTAAGGTATGTAAGTGGAACAAGGAATTTTGGCATTAAGTATTCAAGTTCAGATGAGTTCAAACTCATAGGATACACAGACAGTGACTGTGCTAGCAGCATTGATGACAGAAAAAGCACGTCTGGGTATGTATTTAATTTTGGGACTGGAGTTGTCTCATGGTCTTCAAAGAAGTAGCCAATAGTTTGTCTTTCATCAGCCGAAGCAGAATATGTGGCAGCCACAAGTGTAGCATGTCAAGCAGTTTGGATGAGAAGAATTTTGAAAGAATTGCAAAATGAACAAATGGAGGCAACAAAAATTTACTGTGATAACAATTCAGCCATAGCTCTTTCGAAGAATCCAGTCTTTCATAAAAGAAGCAAGCATATTGATACTAGGTATCATTTTATCAGAGAATTAATTAATAATGGTGATATATTTTTAGAATTTTGCAGATCAGAAGAGCAAAGTGCAGATATCTTCACAAAGCCGCTAGGAAGAGATAATTTTATTTTTCAAAGGAACAGATTGGGCATGGTGGACAGCGCAGTTATGCTTAAGGGGGAGTGTTGGAATATTAATCCTAACTGCTGCCGTCCCCGCCAACCACTACCCGCTATATCGCAATCAATAAATTAGCCATTGCGATACCGCGGGAGACTTTTGTAGTTTTTTGTTTTATTCCATCTGCCTGACGTCACCTCCAGCCAATGCCCGCTATATCGCAATCAATAAAATATTCATCGCGATATCACGGGAGACTCCGTAGAAGTTTTGTTTTATTCTAACCGCCAAGTGTTTACCGCAGGTTACCGGGCCGTCAACTAACCACTGCCCGCAATATCGCAATAAAGATTTTAACCATCGCGATACCGCGGGGAACTATGGAGAAAGCCGCCACCGTCGGGAATTAATATTTAAGTTTTAATATTATGTAAAGGACATTTTATTAAATGCATTTTGACGGGGGAAAAGTTAGTTAGGTGATTTTGAATTTAAAATGTTATTTCGTTTCCTCTCATCCATGAAAATCTTTCACGTGACTTTTTACTTGGAGCATATATTTTGTAATTGTAATTTATTTTTTTAACAGAGGAATGTGAATGTGAGCAAACGGAAAATTACGAGCAGCAGCTCTGTGTGTTGTGAAAAAATATTTTTATGTTTTAAATTTTTACACTGTGTGTGAATTTAAATTTTTCCTCCTCTGCCTCTGGCCTTCACATTCGTAAGTAAAATAAATTATTTTATTATGATTTTAAAAATTTGAAATCTCCGCTGTTTAGTTTATAAATTGAAATCTAAACTTTTAATGATAGATTTGGAAGGTTTGATCCACGGAGTGCAATCAACTAGTCTGGAGTAAATCCTCAGTATTTTGTACAATATAATTGAAGGAAATTTGAACCTGATTTGGAGACAAATGTCTTGCCTCATTCGCACCGCATTGCAACCAATGTATTTTCAGCATTTAACAAAATCTACCTTTCATTATGATTTGATGGATGTCCACACCCCGTTCCGAAGCTCCAATCTTGTCAGAGGCACAGAGGATATTGGCAAAGGTCATCGAGTCTGGGTTTACACCTGCCAATTCCGTTTGCTTGAAAGTTTCTACTGTCTTTTCAACAAATCCATTCTGTGCATATCCTGCAATCATTGTAGTCCATGAGACCAAATCTTTTTGAGGCATTCTGTCAAACAATTCACCTGCCTTGTCTATGCTTCCACATTTTGGAAGCACGTCTACCAGGGCAGTTGTAACTATAACATCTGACAAAAATTCCCTATCTTTTATGCTTTGATAGAAGTCTATTCCCTGTTCCAAAGCTCCCATTTTGGCATGGGCATGGAGGATGTTGGTAAAGGTTGTGGGATTTGGCTTTATACCTGCTAATTGGATTTGCTCGAAATTTCCAAAAGCCTTTTCAACAAATCCATTTTTTTTGGATATCCTGTAATCATTGTAGTCCACGAGGATACATCTCTTTGAGGCATTCTGTCAAACAGTTCACATGCCTTGTTTATGCTTCTGCATTTTGCACACGTCTACCTTTGGACAATATTTTGGCAGGTGATGCTTTAGAAAATGGCTTGAGCAGAGTCGCGTGATAAATTCTTGGAAGGTAGAAAGTACTTAAAAACTTACAATGTGTTAATTTGTCTCATAGTTTCTTTTAGAACATTTTCCGGGGTGGATTGACAAAGGGAACACCGATATATCATAGTTTATGTACTGTGTCCACTCTGCTTTAGGAAAGTTAAACTTAGATACAACAGACTTCACTATAAATAGCTGTAACTTGTGGAGTTCAACTAGTAATTCCCTTCTAAACGGAGAACTTAAAGATGCAAAAATTTCTACAGTAGGTGACTTTGAAACGTATGTCATTGCGGTCATCCAATTGATTGCTGGAGCAAAGAAAAGCTAAGTAGCGGCAACGAAGATTTGGAGATCAGAGGAAGAATATTTCTAGAAGGCGGGGAGATGCAAGCAATAGCGTTCTGGTCAATATGATTTAAGTAGGGGCAGAATTGATTTCAATAATGGAACGAAAGTCTGGGTAAATACAAAACAACAGAAGGCATGGAAATTACACATTTCGAAGGGCAGAATATCAGCAAAGAAAAGATTCAACATGGCAATCGAATAATGATAATCAAGATCAGAGACAGGGGTTGGACATTGGCAACCAAGGAAAATAAGCGTGATGTGCATCAAAGGCAAAAATCTTAGGTGGAATAAACAAGAAGAAGTCCGGGAAGCTAGAAAACCCTAAGCCAAACCACACCTTACAAACAAAAAGATGTGGATACCCATAACCAGGAGAATGGAAGCATCTAGGGTGAACAAAATCCCAGTCGAATCGAAGACAAGATTGGAATCACGAAAAAAAGAATGATACAATTTGAGGTATCGAAATCGCAGAACATCGAATACGGGAGAAAGCCTTTCATGCAAAATGGGCAAACCAGTGGCCATCTAAGAAAAGATTGTAGGAATGTTGAAAGGAAAATTTGGGGAGGCGAAATTTTGATATTTTGTAAATTTATTCCTAATACCAGTTAAAACAACAATCACTAATACTAATAAATTAGAGCTGAATATAATTTTATAGACTTTACCAGTTAAAACAGTTTAGTCATTCTACCCTAAACACAAAGCAGGAGACCTTTCCACCGCTTTAGGAAATTAATTATAATTTGATACATTCTTAGGGGAAGAAAATATAAACTTTTTTTACGTTCAACAACTCAAAACAATCATCACTTTCTCTTTAACATTCAGCTTGACCAGATATGTACAAACCCTCTGCTATTGCCAGTAATGATTTCATTTCTTTCCTCGTCATAGAACAATGCAGTCATATCTTCCAGAGCATCTTCAACGGTGTTTTGTATTAGTGTTGCATTAGGCCGATTCCTGCAACTTATAGCCACATTGTCACAATCTCAGCGCGGCAATTTCCAGTCAAGCTGTCGCTAATTTTTATTAACGTTTTTCTTTTATCAGAAATTCTCTTGTAAGAAATAAGTAAGTCTTCATCATGAGTCAAATGACAGTTACAACCAGCTATGTAAGAAGCAACCAGCAAGTGGTCTCTATAAGAAGCAACCAGCTCTCCTTTCAAATTCCATACAGAAACAGTTCCGCTGTGATATGTCAAGAATAATCGTTTCTCATACAAGAAAATAAATACACAAGGCCAGCTCTTCTTGAACTCTTTTTTGCTCACTTCAATCATCTTTTCATTCTGAATATCAACCATTTGCATGCATTCATTATCTTGTTTAACGAGTATCTTCTCGTGGAAGATCTCAACAAAATCAATCCTTTTATTGAGTAGTAATGCATGATTGATAGATTTCAAAACAGCCACATCCTCTACAGATAATATCTTTAGAGGAACAATGCTTCCACAAGCAGATCTTTTTGATATTAAGAGGATAATACCAACAGTGGTCTTTATTTCTTCAATTTCTTTGTCAGATATGGAGTACAAGAGTGTATAGTTCTTCCAATCAAATACCTTGTAAGTACGATCATGAGCTGAAAAAGTAATAAGTTTCCCATTGATATCATCAAACTCTACGATACCACGCCAAGTCAGCTTCTCACTCTCAAATATAGCAAAACCAGCATCTGGTTGAGCTCTTCTAGTTTATTCGAGAGGGGTTGCTCTGTAATTCAATGAGAATCCATCCGCAGCATTAACTGACACTGTAATGAGAGAATTATTTATCTTGTTATAGCGCATGAATTGAATTGGTTCCCGTGGACTTAAATTCAAGTAACAAAGCATTTTATTTGTGTGCCTATCAAATGCAGCACAGAGACCTGACTTTGCCAAAGCAAATATAGTACCGTTAGCTGTAACTATTTGTTCAATTTTTGAGATATGGCGATGCGATGACTGGCTTTTTGTGGTCGTTGGGGCGGGGTGCCTGCGGCCTGTTCTAGGTCGCGGGCCCTCTTTCTCTCCTTCCTGCGTGTGCGGGTGCTGTGGTGGGGTGCGGGTGCTGTTCTTCTGGCCGCTTTTCCTTTCGTTTTGGTGTTTGTGGTGTGTTCGTAGGGTGTGGGGTCTTGAGAGTAGGGTCGGTGGGGAGCTGAGGTCGGTGGGGAGCTTGGTGTTTGCTGTGAGGAGGTGTGGCGGGAGGTGGTTTGGGGTTTGGCGTGTGGGGTTAGAAGGCTGGTGTGGTGCTTGTTTGTGAGGGGTGGGTTTTTTTTTTTTGCTGTTCGTCTGTGGTGGGTGTCAGGTGTGGAGATATGGCTGGGGATTCGAAGTGTAGGTGCGAAGCTGTTTGCGGATATGCATGTTCCAATGAAGGATAACTCTTTTGTGGGTGAGAGCTCCAAGCTCAAAAAAGTGAATGGATGTTTGTCGCGAAGTCAAGCTCGTCCAATTCTTGTTATCTCTCCGGAATTGGTGCATGAGGACTTCTCTTATTGGACTTAACATGTTCTTATTTGTAAGTTCTTGGGTATTCGTGTTCCCCTCTCGGCCTTGGAGCCTTGGATGCGTCGTTCCTGGCAGGTTGAAGGTGATTTTGATATTCTAGTCGCTGGGAATGGCTTTTTCTTGGTTGATTTCTCTTGCATTTCAGATTGTAATCATGTCTTTGAGGGAGACCCATATTTTTACAATCAGGTGGGTTTGTTCATGAAACCCTCGCATGGAGGATTCAATGCTGTAGATGATTTTCCTTCCTGAGTTCCTGTGTGGGTCCGCTTGCCATGGCTGCCTTTGGAATTATGGAGAGAAGATATTTTGCAATGGATTGTGGCATTGTTGGGGAAGCCGGTTGCCATTGCTAAGACTACTTTGGTTAAAAAGGTATTTTCTTTTGCTCGCATTTGTGTTGAAATTGACCTCAATAATCATTTTTCAGATTCTTTGAAAATTTGTATTGGCTTTGCCTCATGGATTCAACAGATAGATTATGAGTCCCTCCCTTTTCGATGTCATTTTTTCATGAGTATGGACACCTTCAGCATCAATGCCCTCGGGTATCTAGATTGGTTGGGGCTTCTTCTCCTCATTCATCAGGGCCTTTAGTAGAGAAGGGGGATAAAAGTAAGGTGTCTATGGGCAAGGGGGGGTCTGATAAGGATGGCTTCACTCCTGTTAAGCCGAAAGCTAAGGGAAGGGGTCAAAAGCGGGCCTACAAGGATAGGCAGAGTGATCAGGGATTTAATCGTTTTGAGGTCTTAGATAATCAGGCCCTAGAGGAGGGGATTCTTGTTGAGCTATCATCTAGGGCTACTAGTGTGGATCTAGGGTTGGAACAGGAAATTGTTGTTAGGGACACTTCTTTGCCTTTGGTGTAGGGGAGTTCTGAGCCTACGGAGGCTTCTCCTGGCTTATAGGATGATATTATTTTAGTGGATTTAGCTAAGGAGGTTCTGTCTTCAGGTAATGATCTGGGGTCGGCCTTTTATCTAGGGGTGTTGTAGTGCCCTCTCAAGAAGGGGCATTTTGAGCACTCCTCTAAAGTTGGTTCCAAAAAGGATTTGGACAAGATTAAAACTACTGGGGATTTGATGGTGGAATCTAGGTCAGTTAAGACCATTGATGCCCACTTTTCTCAACCTTCCTCATGATTATTCTTTCATGGAATAGAAGGGGGTTGAATAGCGCCTCTCATCAAAAAGCTATTCAAGATTTGATTGGGGTTCATTCTCCAGATATCTTTTATGTTCAGGAGACTAAGGTTCAAGTAGACTTCGTGCTACAGTATGCTCCTAGTATTTGGTTTTATGGTCAATGTCAGTGTATTGGTTCTAAGGGAAGTTCTAGAGGCTTGACACTTTTCTGGGATCCTCGTAAGGTTGTTCCTCGCTGGTGGATTTCTAGCTAGTCTTCTATTTCTGTGGTGGCTTCAGTTTTGGACTCTGGTGAGACTATTTTGGTCAGTAATGTTTATGCTCTAATTGACATTCGTGGTAAAACCTAGCTTTGGGCCCATATCAGATATGTTAGGTCTCGTGCTCCTTATCTATCTTGGATCTTAGCTGGTGATTTCAATGTGTTGTGTTTGGAGGAGAAAAGAGGGGGGTTGCCTAGGCTTGGTCCTACTTCAGAGCTTTTTTGATCTACTGTGGATTCTCTTGCTCTTGTTGATGTTAAGCCTTCTAATCGCATATTCACTTGGAATAATAGATGAAGTGGGCCAGAAGTGATATCTGACTGGCTTGATAGATTTCTTGTTTCCAGTTTTTGGGTGAGCAAAAACATTTTCATTTGCTCTGAGATTCTTGGCTGGTGTGGCTCTGATCATTGTCCAATTAAGTTTATGACTTCTTCTTTTACTAGCCCAAAGAATCCTCCTTTCAAATTTTAGCTTATGTGGCTTCGGGATTCTTCTTTATTTGATCTTGTTGATCAGTGGTGGTAGGATGGTAGCCCTGCTTTCGGTACAACTATGTATGTTTTGGTTAAGAAGCTGCAAAATGTCAAATATCATCTCAAGCAATGGAATAGGTCATCTTTTGGGAATCTTCGGGCCAAGAAAAGGGAAGCACAAGATCGTCTTGTTGTTATCACTTGCCAAATTTGGGATCTAGGATTTTCAATGGCTCTTGGTCATGCTGAGTCTCAGGCTCTGAAATTGGTGGAGGAGTGGGAGCTTCGTGAGGAGATTTATTGGAAACAAAAAGCTAGGGTAGATTGGCTTCAAGAGGGTGACATGAATACTGCTTTTTTTCACCATTCTGTGCAGGCTCGCTGGAATAAGTGTCATATTTCTTCTCTGGTTAATTCTGAGGGTCTTTCGATTTCTTTGCAATAGGCTTTGTCTAGAGAGGCTCATTAGTTTTACTCCGCCCTATTTACTGAGGACTCACTTCTTGCTGAGGTTGAAGAGAATATGGTCCTTGATTGCATTCCCTCTTTGATCTCTGCTGACTTGAATGCTTCTCTTACTCGTCTAATTACTCTATCTGAAGTGGAGGAAGTGGTGTTTGGGATGAATAAAGGGAAAGCGCTTGGCCCTAGTGGTTTCCCTGTTGAATTTTTCTAGGAGTTCTGGGATATTGTCAAGCTGGATTTGTTGGAGGTTGTTAGGGAGTCTCTTCATAGCAAACAGATGCTTCGGGCCCTGAATGCCACCTTGTTGGTTCTCATCCCTAGAAAGGAAGGTGTAGATAGACTTGAGTTCTTTCATCCCATTGCGCTCTGTAATGTGGTATACAAGATTATTACAAAATTGATTGCTGAGAGGCCTAAATCTTGTCTTCATGTTATCATTTTTGAGGAGCAAGGTGGTTTTGTGGCTGGTCGTCAAATTCTTGATGGGGTGGTGGTTGCCTCTAAGGCCATTCATTCTATGGTGATCTCTAAGAATAGGTCTATGTTTATCAAGTTTGATATGGCCAAAGCTTATGATAGAGTTAAATGGAGTTTTTAATAGAATATTTTGTTAGCTTTTGGTTTCTCTTCTGAGTGGGTGAAGTGGACTATGAGTTGTGTTGCTTCTTCCTCATTTTTTGATATTGTGAATGGTGACCCTTTAGAGTTGTTTGGTGCTACTAGGGGCCTTCGTCAAGGGGATCCACTCTCCCCTTATCTGTTCATTATAATGGCTGAGAGGCTAGGTCAGTTTCTCAAATTTAGGGTTTCTCAGGGTTTGATCCATGGCTGGCAATGGGGTGGGGGTTTGCGAACGCTTTCTCATCTTCAGTTTATGGATGATACCTCTCTTATGGGGTTGGCTCACATTTGTGAAGCTGAGTCCTTCAGGAAAGCTTTGGATATCTACCTTGTGACTTCTGGACAAAAAGTTAATGAGCATAAGTCTTCTATTTTTTTCTTCAATACTCCTCAGGCTATTCAGCAGTGGATTACTATCATTTTGCAGTTTCAAATTGGGTCTCTTCCCTTTGTCTATCTGGGTATTCCTCTTGATGTTGGTCGCCAGCCTAGGTCTTCCTGGCAGATGTTACTTGATAAGGTCTGGTAGAAGGTAACCCATTGGACCCATCAGTGGTTGTCTACAGCTGCTAGAGTGACTCTTCTTAAGTCTGTTATTCAAGCCTTGCCTATTTACAGATGCTTTGTTCAAGAGGCTCCTATGTATTTCCTTAAAGAATTTGATGCCCTTTCATGCCAATTTCTTTGGAGTGGTAACTTTCTCTTTAATAAGTGGAGCCTTATTAAGTGGGAATCTGTGTGTAGACCAAAGCAGGAGGGTGGGCTTGGTTTACATTATGTTATTTTGAACATGCAAGTTCTTGATGCTAAGCTTTACTGGTATTGGTGTACCAATCAAGATCAGTTATGGGCTTGTATTCTTAATTATAAATATCTTAGGGGTGTTGCTTCTTTTGAGGTTCCTTGCTATTCGCTTGAGGGGACCGGTTCTATGATTTGGAAGACTTTGAAAGTGGGAGCTAATTTGATTAAGAGAGCTCTTTTTTGGATTTGTCACTCAGGGTCACATGCTCTTTTTTGGTCAAATTCTTGGGATGGTCACCCTCCTATTCTTTCCACTTTTCCTCACCTCCAATCCCTTTTAGATGTTTTTATTGAGGCTGGTTGGGATACTGTTGCGCATTATAAGGTTGCTCAGCATTGTGGTTCAACTATACGCTTTCGGTGGAAACTTCCTTCTGAGTGGCCTCTTGGGGGTTTACATACGATAGGAGGGAGTTGGCTTAGCTTCTTGCTACTCGGGCTTGTAATTATTTGAGGGGACTTGATGTTCTGGCTTGGGATGGCTCTAATTTGTTTGGGAAGTACTCTATGGCTACTAGTTACAAGCAGCTTGGTAGGTAGTTGTTTGGGGACATTGAGGTCCCTTGGTGGAAGTAGGTTTGGCACAAGTTGGCATGCCCCAAGTGTAATTTTTTCATGTGGTTGGTTGCTCATAATCGGTGTCTTACTTGGGATAATTTATCTAAGCGGGGTTTCCAAGGCCCTTCAATGTGTGTTCTGTGTCATAATTGTGAGGAGAGTGTCTCTCATCTCTTCTTCCAATGCTCTTTTGCTACAGAGATTTGGCATATTTGGTGGAGGGTGTGGAATATGCATTGTTGGCATGTTTCTTCATTGGTTGAGTTTATGGATTGGTGGGGTAGGGCCCCTGTTTCTACTTCCTTTCTT
This sequence comes from Sequoia sempervirens, assembly GCA_007258455.2. Classification (NCBI taxonomy): domain Eukaryota; kingdom Viridiplantae; phylum Streptophyta; class Pinopsida; order Cupressales; family Cupressaceae; genus Sequoia; species Sequoia sempervirens. The sequence continues at coordinate 13,917 of VDFB02279193.1, read as the reverse complement.
CATGTTGCTTGGGCTCTTGGTCCTTCACTTATTCTCTAGAACCTTTGGCTGGAGAGGAATTAGAGGATTTTTCAAGATGTGATGATGGTGGCCCCACGCTTGTGGTGGAAAATTTTGCATTCTGTGGGGGAGACTATTGTGGCAAAGTGTGATCTGACTATTCCTATGGCTCCTCGTGATGTTGACTATTGTAATCATCTCCATCTTCCTCCTCCGCAAAGATAGCTCATGCATAACAGATGTCGACATCCTACCCAAAAGGTGAATAGGGAGGGGAGATGGTCTCCTCCTCCTCAAGGTGTTTTGAAAATCAACACGGACGGCTCCTCGTGGGGAAACTTGGGTCATGTTGGTATTAGTGGTGTGGGCGAGACAACTTTGGAGATGTTCAGTTTATCTTCTCTATTTATAAGGGTCTTTATACTAATAATCTTATGGAGGCTTAGGCCATTTTATCAGCTTTGGAACGTGGAATTCAATTGGGATGGCAAAGGATCATATGTGAGTCTGACTCCCAGGTTGTGGTGAATTTGTTGAATATGCAACATTTAGAGGATGGTAGCTGGCATTTGGCTTTGATTGTTGATCAACTTCTTCATCTTTGTGCTTCTTTAGAGGCTATTACTTTCACTCATGTTCCTAGAGAATGGAATGTTGTTGCTAATTGCTTGGCTAAATGGGCTTCTAATCATATTCATGATTGGCGCCTGGTGGACTGAGGTCAGTTACCCCTGGATTTGTCTCAACAATTGGATCACTTGGTGGATCTTGATAAGGCTATGTGATGCCCTTGCTTTGTTCTTATTCTTGATTTAATAATTTTTTACCCCTCTTTTATTATTTGTTCAATTTCATCTCTACACTGATAACAAATTTTAAACTCTTCCTGCAGCTGAAAATTTCAGAACTTTATCTAAGGATGAGTATTTACGAAGGCCAACTTGTTACCAATCTCATGGCTTTGAAGTTCGTGAGCAATGTTGGAAATTTCTAAACAATGCTTATTTTTCCCTTCCATTATAGTATCGAAGAAACCTGAAAAAAAACAAGAATTAATGTTGTTTTTAATCGTGTCTTCTCTACTAATTTTTCAGATATTATATTCACTACAAAGTTGTGTATATTATTATTATGTTAAATTGTTCATGACATAAATCTATTTTGTATCTAAATCTATTAAAAGTGTGTTTTTAATCTTGGTTTTATATTTCTTCTATAAATTGAATGGAACTTCGAGAATTCCACTCAATCCACTCTCTAACACTCATAAAATTTTAAAAGAATTATATTTCTTTATTTTTTTCTATTGTTTATATAGAATAGGGTAAAATCAAGGGCTTCAGGAAAATTCACCTCAACAAAATTCACCATCGATAATCTACCGTGGGAAAATTCACTGCCATGAATTGTTGGTGGTGAATTTTCCTAAAGCCAAAATCAAGGTGTAAAGCATGAATCAACACTATCAACCACCAACTACCTAAAACTCAAATAATGACACTAATCCAACAATGTAGTACAAATGAACATAGAATTGTTGACCATGAATTTTCCCCTTTATTTTTCTTCTATTGTTTATATAGGTGAATTTTCCTAGAGCCAAATTCAAGGTGTAAAGCATGAATCAACACTATCAACCACCAACTACCTAAAACTCAAATAATGACGCTAATCCAACAATGAAGTACAAATGAACATAGAATTGTTGGCCATGAATTTTCCCCTTTATTTTTCTTCTATTGTTTATATAGGTGAATTTTCCTAGAGCCAAATTCAAGGTGTACAACATGAATCAACACTATTAACCACCAACTACCTGAAACTCAAATAATGATGCTAATCCAACAATGAAGTACAAATGAACATAGAATTCCTGGCCATGAATTTTCCCCTTTATTTTTCTTCTATTGTTTATATAGGTGAATTTTCCTAGAGCCAAATTCAAGATGAAAATCATGAATCAACACTATCAACTACCCTATTGTTTATATAGGTGAATTTTCCTAGAGCCAAATTCAAGGTGAAAATCATGAATCAACACTATCAACTACCAACTTCCTAAAACTCAAATAATGATGCTAATCCAACAATGAAGTAAGAATGAATATAGAATAGCTAGCCATGAATTTTCCCCTTTATTTTTTTCTATTGTTTATATAGAATAGGGTAAAATCAAGGGCTTTACACAGGAAAAATTCACCTTCAACAATTCACCGTGGGAAAATTCACCGCCATTACAAATTCACCTCATGGAAAATTCACCACCATGAATTGTTGGTGGTGAATTTTCCATAAGGTGAATTTTTCCATCATGAATTGTTGGGGGTGAATTTTCCAATGGTGAATTGCTAGCAGTGAATTTTCCTAAATCCAAAATCAAGGTGTAAAGCATGAATCAACACTATCAACTACTAACTACCTAAAACTCAAATAATGATAGTAATATAACAATGAAGTACAAATGAACATAGAAACATAAACAATAAAGTACTATTACCACAATTCCTATGCCATGGTTGAATACCTTCATAGCTCTTCTCCATCTTGCTAATTTATATGCTAGGGTCCCCTCAAATTTGTAATATGCAAGAATAAGCCTAATGTTCGTGACAGTAAAATATCAAAGACAGTGGTTGTAGTCTTAAAATGAAAGGGATAGGTCTCTTTTATAGAAAACCAAATTTGAATGAAGGGCCAAGATTAAATGATGATGATCAATGGGTGAGATTGCTTGGAGAAGCAAGGAAATAGGGTTAGGGCAAAGTATGGTCTTTTTAACGATGGATGATGGAGATTGAAAGGTAATAAAACCTTATCAAAGGTGGAGGTTAATTGGGATAAGGGTGGAGATTGACACAAAAAAAGAGGTTGAAGTAAATTAAATAATTATAAAATTATTTAATTTAGGAGGAATGGAGAAAAAATAAATAATAAAAGCAATTATTTAATTATAGCAAAGAGGGAAAAATTGACTATAATTAAAATTATTTGGAAACAATTATTTAATTAAAAATTAAATAAATAAAATAATTATTTAATAGTGGAAAGAAAACTAGAAAATAATTAAATAAGTAAGCTTTATTTCATTGTAGAAGAAAATAATTAAATAATTAAAATAAATATTTAATTATAGAAGGAAAATGGAAAATAAATAATTAAATAAATAATAATTTATTTAATAATAGAGAGAACATAAACATAATTAAATAAATATTAATTTATTTTAATCAAAGGAAGGACATAAAAAAAGAGATGAATTAAATAAATAATGAAAATTATTTAATTAATAGAAGAATATGACTTTAGAAAATAATCAAATAATTAAAATTATTTAATTTTTAAAATTTTGTTTACAAAGAAGTTTACTGAGAAAGAAGTTTATTAATAGTAAGCATGCTCTTATTTTCATAAATTTATAAAAAAAAATTGTAATTAAAAATTCATTACAAAAAAAATTGATGTAAGATTATGATAAAATTTATTAATCATTCTAACGAAGATAACTAAAAACATAGAATGGTAAAAGAAGAGAGAGATACACCATTTATGTGTGTTAGGGATACAATTATGAACTCTCTTTTTCATCTAATCAAGAAAAATATTCATTAATGTCTGTGGTATATTCATATTTAATCTTCAAAATATGATGTTATGTGTTTGTGTTTGTGATTTTTCTCCACTTACGTCTAATGTTATGTGTTTTTGTTTATAATTTTACCAATGTCTTTTATGTTTAGTCTATCCATGTTCTAATTCAAGTTTAATGGCTAATCGCATGTACATTTCATTGGATTATTGAAATTTGTACATTGCATGCTTATACTAATAAAATTGTTGTTTACCAATTTTCTCAACATTTGGCATTATAAAATGAGAGTAAGATATTTTATTTGAGTAGGAGTGTTTAATTTAGATTTTTTTGCAAATTCATTGTGTTCAAATACATGGCTAGCACACCTTATTCATAAATTAACAAGTTTGTGTTGCATCCCTGTAAAAGAAGACCCTTTCACATCGACATTGGGTGGATAATAAAATAAATAAATAAAATAACATATCAATAAAAAACATGGGGAGACAAAGTTGGATGAAGTTATGGGCAGTATGTTAATGCTTTAGGAACTTCAAGCAAATGTGATGGCCCTCAATTGTTGTCATCATTCTCTCTGCCTATGTGGAAAAGGGAATGCAAAGTATGGCATGAGGAAGAGGGATTTTGTAGAAGAGGGTAAAGCAATGAAGGAGAAAGAAAGAAATTGCATAGGAAGGGAAAAAGACTGAAAACACGAGGTTTTGGAGAGAGAGAAAAGGAATGTAAAGGAGTGATTGTAAGAATTGCATGCTACATTTTTCTACATTAGATTTCATGACAATGGTGGTTCTTTTTACACACGATGTTGGTGTGAAAGATCAATCAACAATGTCTTTGGTACCAACACTAAAGATAAGTGCATTCCTTCATGTTTTCTATTTAAATATGTTTACTTCTAAATTAGTTAATCAAAGGTGATCAAGTTAGGTTGACCCTTTCTTCTGATTACTATTATAAATAAGTTTATTGATATTTTGGAGGTTTTTGGGCCTAAACTCACTAGTTTCTAGAAGAATGCATGCTTAATGTTTTGATACACAACATTAGCTCTCTCTTATGCTCTCATGGTTGAATATCGAAATCCAGTATGGTGGGCCTCCAGAGTTCCAGTCATCTTTCTTTCTCTTCCACCAAATGATGGCCTAATCCACATGTCTCTAGGATTTAATCATTTGTACCACATGGTTGATGTGCTTTGAATCCTTACATCTAAAGGAAATTTCCTTAACATAAATACTGCTAGGGAATTTCAATGTTTCCATTTTAGTTGGCATTAAAACTGGTACTTGCAACATTGAAAATAATCCTTATATATAAGAATTCCCTCCATCTTGTTGGATTGTAACACTCTTGATGGTGGCTACATGAAATCTGATTTTGATTCCTCTTCTACATAAGAGGGTTTGTATCCTTGATCTGACTCTTTTGAATTATAAGAATCAAAATCACTAGCTTCCATATTCAAAAATTCCCAACCAACATCTTCAATAAATTTATTTAGATCATCAGTAATAGTCTTCAAAATTGGCACCCAATTCAAGTTCATTATGCTTTCATATTACTTTATATGATCCATAGAGTTTAGCCATTCCTTGATGCCATCAAAAAAATATTGAGGAATGGTGTACATCCAGAGTACATCATGCTTGAAGTCTTTTAAAATAATAGCCATATCAAATTCATTTTGCCCAAATCCTACTCTCTCAAGGTTAACAATCTCAATCTCACTAATAATGATTACTAAGAAAGGTAATTCCAACAACTCTACCAAACAATTTATCATAGGGACAATAAAGTAGAGGCTTTGAAAGGATCGATGAAAACCAAGCTCTCTAAATGGTATACCAAACTCTAGTTCAAAATATTTTAGATGAGGCTACTCCCATAGCTCTCTTACTCGCTTGACAAATCCTTGAAACTCTGTATTGATTTTATTTTTCTTGTCCCTCTCTTGCTTTTCTTCCTAATGAAATGCATTGACCTTCTTGCCCCTCCTAAATTTTGGACCACATCCATTACCTCCACATAAAACTGGACATCCTTGGTATTCTTGGTTCCCACGCCTTGATATGGTTATGCAAATGAAAATGAAGCAAAGTAGTCATCTCCTTCTCCATTGGCCGAAAGAATGCATGCTTAATGTTTTGATACATGATATCAACTCTCTCTTCTGCTCTCATGGTTGAATACCAAAATTTAGTATGGTGGGCCTCCAAAGTTCCAGTCATCTTTCTTCTTCTTCCACCAAATGTCGGTCTGATCCACACGTTTGCCAACCTAATTGGCTTTTGTTTTGAAAGCTAAAGTTTCTTCTGAGTCACCAGTGTAGCTCTCTTTTCCTTTTCAGACTCTTTCATTGCTACAAGTCATCTCTGGGATTTAACCATTTGTACCACATGGTTGATGTGCTTTGAATCCTTGCATCCAAAGGAAATTTCCTTAACATAAATATTGCTAGGGAATTTCAATGTTGACATTGTAGTTAGCATTAAAGTCGATACCTGCAACATTGAAAACTATCCTTATATAAGAATTCCCTTCATCTTGTTGGCTTGTAACAATCTTGATGGTGGCTACATGAAATCTAATTTTGATTCCTCTTCTACATCAGAGGGTTCATATCCTTGATCTAACTCTTTTGGATAGAATTTGAATCACTAGCTTCTATATTCAAAAATTCCCAACCACCATCTTCAATAAATTTATCTGGATCATCAGTAATACTCTTCAAAATTGGCCGCCATTTGAAGTTCATTATGCTTTTATAATACTTTATATCCATGGAGTTTATCCATTCCTTGATGCCATTAAATGAATATAGAAGAATAACGTCAATGCGGAGTACATCCCTCTTGAAGTCTTTGAAAATAATAGCCATATCCAATGCCTTTTGCCCAAGTCATATTCTCTCAAGGTTAAAAATCTCAATCTCACTAATAGTGATTACTAAGAAAGGTAATTCCACCAACTCTACCAAATAGTTTACCATAGGAACAATAAAAGCAGAGGCTTTGAAATGTACTCCATGAAAACAAAGCTCTCTAAATGGTATATCAAACTCTAGCTCAAAATATTTTAGATGAGGCTACTCCCATAGCTCTCTTACTCGCTTGACAAATCCTTGAAACTCTGTATTGATTTTATTTTTCTTGTCCCTCTCTTGTTGTTCTTCCTCAATTTCATCAGGATCATACATTGACCTTCTTTCCCCTCCTAAATTTTGGACCACATCCATTACCTCTACATAAAATTGGACATCCTTGGTCTTCTTGGTTCCCACACCATGATATGGTTATGCAAATGAAAATGAAGCAAAGTAATCATCTCCTTCTCCACTGGCTAGAAGAATGCATGCTTAATGTTTTGATACATTATATTAGCTCTCTCTTCTGCTCTCATGGTTGAATACTGAAATCCATTATGGTGTGCCTCCAGAGTTCCAGTCATCTTTCTTCCTCTTCTACAAAATTTTGGCCTAATCCACAAGTCTACCATCCTAATTGGATTTGTTTTTGAAAGTTGAAGTTTCTCCTGAGTCACTAGTATTAGCTATAACTTTTAACTTTTCATTCTAAATGTTTTTTTTTGTAGAACACGGTTCTTCGAGAAGATCAAGATGATCCTCAACATGATATAGATCCATAAAATATTGGTTATGTCCATACAGATCACATGGCAGGGGATGTTGATGATGAAGATATGGAAGACACCGAGGCCAATGATAATGATGATGATGACGACAACGACGATGATGATGATGACGACGACGGTGATGATGATGAGATAGTTGGTGGTAGTAACTAGTGAAATTCATGATCACATATACTGCATCATGGATTATTTTCAATATATCATTATGATGACTCTTTTCATGGTTAGTATCATATGTATCATTTTCACGGCCTACAATACTATATTATTGAGTTGTATCATATATTTGACATGTATCATTTTCACTATATCATTTGGATAGGTATCATCTTGACTTGTATTAGTTTGAGTTACAAAATTTATCAATTTTATTTATATCATTTGTACATGTATCATTTTCACTTATGTCGACTATTGGACATGTATCATTTTGACATGTTTTTGTTGTACTAGCATATTTGACTTTCACTTATTTTAGTTATATATGATGATGATCTTATCAGTATTGGCTTGTCAATTTATATATATTAAAAGTGGTCGATGATTTTTGGATGGATATTTATTACATATGATGATTTTACTTTACTACTCAGGATGGCTGTTTTCAAATTCAATTAAATTATAGATATTTAACTCACTTGTTTTAGTTATAGATGATGATCATGTTACAATAATAGTTTAGGTGGTGATGAAAGGTAAAATTAACACGAGAGAGGAAAACATCTTAAATGAACAAGGTGGTGAATTATGTGGAGTACATTTGACATGACAAGCGAAGGCAGGGGTGGCAGGCAGTGGTGAAGTAGTACTTCATTAATAGAAAGTGTGGGAAATCCAAGATGATGTTAAATGTAAGTCATCGATTAAGATGTGTTAATTGCATTTGGAAAGGGTCGAGAAAAACTTTGGAACAAACTTTGGTGGTGGTGGCATTGGTTGTCAGGAGAAATGGAAGCCAATTTCACCTTCCGGTCACAGAGATCTTTAGGCCCGTTTTATGGAGAGGCATCCAGAAAATGATTGGAGGGAATTTTACTTGATGAGGAAAAGCGGCTAGTGAAGTGTGCAAAATTGGTTTGTGGCAGTGATTTCATCTCTCTGAAATAGAGATACCAAACCAACATGGACATTTCCTCCTTAATTGTGGCACGGGGCTTGGATTTAGATGAACTAGTGGAAATGGTGAGGATGGTGATGCATAAAATTGTGCATGAAGATTTTCTAGTAGGCTTGGATTCCATTCTCGAATGGGCAGTTTTAGGTGTAGGTTTAGATTATTCTAAAGGACTGGTAGATGATGGAATTGAGAAGCTCTATGGGAGACTAGGGCTCAAACCCTTTATCCATTGGCCCAAAGGAAAATACAAAGCTCATTGTCATGAGGAAGTTCTAAACACACAAAATTGGCATCATGCATTTAATTAGGTCATATTCATCCATCCATCAAATAATTCAAGTTTATTTGATTAATCTCTAAAGTCCTCCATTTAAATTAAACAAATCCATCTTTAATACTAACATCATCCCCTTTAGTTAAATAAATCAAAATATTTATTTAACTACGTCTAAATCATTTTCCATCTCCTTTTGATTTATTTTAATCCATAAATCTAAAGAAAAAAGGTCAAATCACCTAAGCTTCACTTAAGTTAACTAAATCAGGATTAAATCTAATCTTAATGCAAGTGCCATCCTCTAGCTTTTCCCACATGCACAAATAAATCATTTAATTGATTTATTAAATCTTAATTTTCCCTCAACAAGGCATCTTTAAAGAATATTATCTCAAATTTGATTTCAATTCAAGTTGACTTGTCCCTTCCAAGATAGCATTAATTCTCCTCTTACATGTCCCCCACTAGGCATTTAAGACCCCTTCTTCTCCCTCCAACAAGCCAAATTTGAAATTTGAAAAGGCCACCTAATGTCATTTATTGGCACATTCCTCAAAACTTGCACATCATTGATCCATTCACATGGTGACAAGTGGAGCTCCATGTCATTGGCTCAAGATTAGTCCCACATTCACCCATTTTGCATGTCTCTCCATTAGTCTCTCCTATAAATAGAGAACTCATCCTTTGCATTTGATCATGCACAAATCGACAATTCATGCAAAGTTACTCTCTTCACATTGAGAGCTAATTTTGTTCACTTCTTCTTCAAGGAATTTTATCATTGAGCTTGTCAAGGGTTGGGAAAGGGTCAGTTTTCACAACAAAGTGACACCAATCCACTATGGGATAGGTATGCATTGTGCTTCTTTGATACTTTCAATTAGTTTATTTTGTCATTTTGTTTGTGAAGTATGGTGTATTATCTCATATGAGCATTTCTAGGTTTGCATGAACTAACCCATGTTATGGAGTTTAGAATGTGTGCAGATTTATAGGGTGCTCACATATGGCGCTAGAATGAGGGTTACAACCCATGATTTCAGTTTTAGCATTCAAATTTAGATTAAGTTTCTTTGATAGCTAATATGACAGTTTAAACACTAGATTTCAACAATTAAAAGGTTTCAAAAAGCTAATGTGTTTTGTCTATGTTAACGCATTTTGAATACATTTCTATCTAAGTGACAATCCCTATTTTATCTATGTTTTGGTTTGTGATGGGCATTAGATATTAAAATTACTAAGTAGTTACATTCATTTTCATTCAGATTCTGATTTGTTTGTTATAGACAAAACAATATATAAAGATCTTCAACCTATTAGTCTTCTTGGAGTTAAAGTGATAATTTTATGTGTTGTTCCATGTAACAAACAACAAAGCCTTAGCCTTTGTATTATGTTTTTTCCATATATTCGCATCGCATAGGTGTCATACCATTTTGGTCAGGAGCCTTCATTGAAGTGCCCGATTCAATGAACAATTTACAAAGACTTGAATTGATCCTCTCAGAAGCATTGGAAAGAGTGGTCTTCCCTCTCTCTCATTTGCGGCATTTACAAAATGATTTTGATTATCCTCATCACACCTACCTAGCAAAGCTTCATACAATCTTTGTGCTATGATCTTTGTCATTAGATTTCATAGCTCTTTTTTGATACTTACCAATTGCACATAATGTCTTCCAGACTGAACGTTGCATTTCAATAGCATGTCTTTAGCATTTTCCTTCCTTGTTTAATAATAGCAACGAATAAAAGCTTGTCTAGGACACCGTAATTACCTGTCTTATCATAACACCTCCTCATTGTGCATACCCTACAAATATTCATCTCGTTTGGACTGCATTTACTCACAACATCATATCATTTGTTTCTGGCTATGAGCCGACCCACCTCCAAACAAAATCCCCCTTTGCAGTAGTATCAAACTCATTAAAGTCTTGTTTGGAATGCAATGCAAGAGTCCTTCTGTCATAAGGAAAAACATTGGTAGGGCATGATCTATAGTCATCATGCATCCTTCATCCAAGAGCTGTAGTAGAAGCCCTAGCAGGAGAGCGAAGTAACATCATTTAATTGCATAGAGAGTTTTAAATATCAAATAAGTAACTTGCACTATTTATGTTTATCGAGGAGTCATATCTTTCTTTAACGCCATCTTTCTCTCATGTCACTCTTTATTTAATATCTTTCTTGAGGTGCACCATGCACAGGAAAACCATTCATCCATAGATTGTTGCTCGAATCAAAATTTAAAAAAAGTATTGCAAGTTTGAGTATTTGTTGGATCGCCGAATCTTGAGAGGTCTATATCGAGGTTCAATATTCTCTATATCCAAGTTTCACTATGTTTTCTTGCTGTAAAAACTATCGGTAGAGGATATCATGGAAATAGATATCCAAATAATTTACCAAGTTTTCTCTTGATTACTATGATAGCATCTAATTTGTAGAATGTTGTAGGGGGAACTTCCTAAAGTTGGAGCTACCCTACAGATAATTTTTTTATTATTTGAGTTCAAGAAATACTCAAAAGAAGAGGGCTTAAGTCTTGACTAGAAAATTTGTTGATGTGCACAAAAACTCTTCTTAAACTTCTTTAGAGAAGAACACTGCAAATTTCAAGGGAGATTTCCACTGAGAGAATCATGTTGATTGAAAGTTTTAGTGATTGATTGATGGTGATGCCAAACTGTCATTAATTTCTCGTAGTTTTGTTTCTATTTTTTTATATTTTAAAATTGGCGTACATTGGTATTTGTAATAAAAGAATTTGAATGGCACATTGAATTTGTGTTTTTAATTTTGATCTCATCTATATTACCACCTACTCAAACCAATCAACAAATGCTCCAGATTGACATTTCTACAGCATTCAATCAGCAACTAAAAATTTTCAACAAGAAAATAAAAAAGAAGCAAACGACTCAAATGAGAGTGCCTGATCAAATTTATTCCCTCCCTTTGTAGTGCCATACAACTTGTCTGTGCTCAATTCATCTTCCTTGAAGAGAATTGTTTCATGTTGACCAAGTGAGGAAACTATGGTGTCTCTCTCTCTCTCACATGTTGATGTATTGTCTTGAGGATAAGGAGCAATCTTTGTGGTATGATTTGAACTGGCACTGTTGTTGATAGCAATTGGTGACATGAAATTCTTTTTGGCATTGCTTTTAGTGGACCTCAAGCAGACGCTATACAAATCTGATATAGGTTGGGACATACATTGTTGGATGCACTTTTCCATACATGACGGTCCATGGGGCATTTAAATAAATTGACTTATAAAAATTGAAACTTCACTTGTCTGGTGGTCATTCATGCAAATCGAAGAGAGCCAAATCAAGGGGATCTTTACTTGATGACCTTTCACCAATAGAAGCTACTGATACATAATCAAGGTGTTGTCTAAAAATTTAATGTTGCTACAGGTATATCTTGTGCAAATTTATTTTTTCATAACTATCTTAAATACTTTATATTCTAAATACTTAATATCGTTGTAATTTGTACTAAGATTTTTCATAACTACTAGCAGCAATACCAAATAAAAGTGCTTTCTTAAAATATTAAATTCTGCTATTATTATATTTATAGAATAAGAAAGTGTTGGTTTTGAAATATTCCTTTTTTAAAAGAATTGTGCTGACTTTTTAAACTAGGCTATTTTGTTTTAAATGTAGGGAGACCTTTTAAAAAATGACTTATGGATCTTGATTCTTGCAAATGGATACTTTTTTGAATATTTATCCACACTTGGCATTATTCCCAAATCGAATCTATTGTGAAATTGTTGAGACCCAATATTTGTTTTCTTTGATAGTAGAATTAACAAACTATCATTTCTGAACATATGCTTTTAAAATGTTTCTTGAACATATCGATATACAATTTGAAAGTTTAAACATGTTGATAACTGATTTGTAGATTTCTTGAAGATGATGGAGTAGCAAGGCGAAAAAACTAGAAATCACAAGTAGATTCAGTTCAAGCATGGGCATTTGAAACTTGAAATTCATAAAGCATTTTTAAATGATTTAAAGGGCTTCTATTATATGTTTTAGTTTTCTGTTTTACATCAACTCAAATATTTTTGGGGCTCTTAAAAAAAACATTTCAATTTTTCACTACAAGGGCTTAAAAAGAACTTTAGGACAAACTTGCTAGAGTTGGTTTTCAGATTTAACAATTGAACAAGGAAACTTTCATATCTCATTTTGGTGCTTTAAAATGAATCAAAATCATTGTTTTATGGAATTAAATTTAACAAGTGTTTCTCTGTTTTGTAATTGCTTACTGAAAGTAATACCATCGAAAGGACGTATGCGCTTCTCTCACACCTCATGGTGATCTTGAGAATCAAAAGGAATTTTGGTGATCTTAAGCTAGATAAAGTAATTACCTCCACACTTCATTTTGGAATTAAAATTGAACAAAACATCTTCTGAGTGTAACTCCTTCGTTAGCAAAAAATTCTGCAATAGCATTGGCTTCTCTATAAGCATGTGATATTTGAACTTTTTCAAATTTAGCCAAAGTCAATATGGCATCCTCAACCCACGATTTAATGGTCCACGAGGGGGGAGACTTGCCACAGAGGCAGTCAATTATGTTTTTGGAATCTCCTTCGAGCCACAAGATTTTTAATGTTAAGACTTTGGGCTAAATTTATGATGTGAAAAGCACCAGTAGCCTCCGCCAGATGATTAGTTTGAGAGCCAAGAGTAGAGGCAATCACTCTAATGAAATTGCCAAAGGAATCCCTTATAACTCCACCATAGCCCGCCGCCCCTAGATTGCCTTTAGCCACACCATCAAAGTTAGCTTTGATCCAACAGTTTGGCGGAAAAGACCCGCAAACACCCTCTTTGTCCTTCTTGGCCTTCATAATAGTTCTAGACAAATCTAGATTTATGTTCCAATTCTTAGCAACAATTAAGTCATAGAGCGAATGCTCCACTTTCATGGGCATGCTATCCTTTTGAGCCAAGGCATTGAAATTTTCCTTTAGGGATTTGACAATTTTATCAAAGACAATATCCATAGAGGCTTCTTTACTCCTATAAATTCTATTATTGCATTCTTTCTAGAGGCCCCATGCAACACAAGGGAAGGATAAATCCCATAAAAGCCTTAGCATAGGATTTCTTGTCGGGGCTTTCCATTGAGTGAAGAAATCTTCAATGGACGAAGGGAAAACCCAAGGAAGGTGCCATAACCTGATGAGTTTTTCCCAGATAGAAGCAACAAATGAGTAATGAAGGAATAAATGACGCA
>VDFB02279192.1:0-67631 GCA_007258455.2 Sequoia sempervirens | reverse complement strand
TGATCCTCAACATGATATAGATCCATAAAATATTGGTTATGTCCATATAGATCACATGGCAGGGGATGTTGATGATGAAGATATGGAAGACACCAAGGCCAATGATAATGATGATGATGACGACAATGACGATGATGATGACGATGACGACGGTGATGATGATGAGATAGTTGGTGGTAGTAACTAGTAAAATTCATGATCACATATACTGCATCATGGATCATTTTCAATATATCGTTATGATGACTCTTTTCATGGTTACTATCATATGTATCATTTTCACGGCCTACAATACTATATTATTGAGTTGTATCATATATTTGACATGTATCATTTTCACTATATTATTTAGATAGGTACCATCTTGACTTGTATTAGTTTGAGTTACAAAATTTATCAATTTTATTTATATCATTTGTACATGTATCATTTTCACTTATGTCGACTATTGGACATGTATCATTTTGACATGTTTTTGTTGTACTATCATATTTGAATTTCACTTATTTTAGTTATATATGATGACGATCTTATCAGTATTGGCTTGTCAATTTATATATATTAAAAGTGGTCAATGATTTTTGGATGGATATTTATTACATATGATGATTTTACTTTACTGTTTAGGATGGCTATTTTCAAATTCAATTAAATTATAGATATTTAACTCACTTGTTTTAGTTATAGATGATGATCATGTTACAATAATAGTTTAGGTGGTGATGAAAGGTAAAATTAACACGAGAGAGGAAAACACCTTAAATGAACAAGGTGGTGAATTATGTGGAGTACATTTGACATGACAAGCGAAGGCAGCGGTGGCAGGCAGTGGTGAAGTAGTACTTCATTAATAGAAAGTGTGGGAAATCCAAGATGATGTTAAATGTAAGTCCTCAATTAAGATGTGTTAATTGCATTTGGAAAGGGTCAAGAAAAAATTTGGAACAAACTTTGGTGGTGGTGGCATTGGTTGTCAGGAGAAATGGAAGCCAATTTCACCTTCCGGTCACAGAGATCTTTAGGCCCGTTTTATGGAGAGGCATCCAGAAAATGATTGGAGGGAATTTTACTTGATGAGGAAAAGCGGCTAGTGAAGTGTGCAAAATTGGTTTGTGGTAGTGATTTCATCTCTCTGAAATAGAGATACCAAACCAACATGGACATTTCCTCCTTAATTGTGGCACGGGGCTTGGATTTAGATGAACTAGTGGAAATGGTGAGGATGGTGATGCATAAAATTGTGCATGAAGATTTTCTAGTAGGCTTGGATTCCATTCTCGAATGGGCAGTTTTAGGTGTAGGTTTAGATTATTCTAAAGGACTGGTAGATGATGAAATTGAGAAGCTCTATGGGAGACTAGGGCTCAAACCCTTTATCCATTGGCCCAAAGGAAAATACAAAGCTCATTGTCAGGAGGAAATTCTAAACACACAAAATTGGCATCATGCATTTAATTAGGTCATATTCATCCATCCATCAAATAATTCAAGTTTATTTGATTAATCTCTAAAGTCCTCCATTTAAATTAAATAAATTCATCTTTAATACTAACATCATCCCCTTTAGTTAAATAAATCAAAATATTTATTTAACTACGTCTAAATCATTTTCCATCTCCTTTTGATTTATTTTAATCCATAAATCTAAAGAAAAAAGGTCAAATCACCTAAGCTTCACTTAAGTTAACTAAATCAGGATTAAATCTAATCTTAATGCAAGTGCCATCCTCTAGCTTTTCCCACATGCACAAATAAATCATTTAATTGATTTATTAAATCTTAATTTTCCCTCAACAAGGCATCTTTAAAGAATATTATCTCAAATTTGATTTCAATTCAAGTTGACTTGTCCCTTCCAAGATAGCATTAATTCTCCTCTTGCATGTCCCCCACTAGGCATTTAGGACCCCTTCTTCTCCCTCCAACAAGCCAAATTTGAAATTTGAAAAGGCCACATAATGTCATTTATTGGCACATTCCTCAAAACTTGCACATCATTGATCCATTCACATGGTGACAAGTGGAGCTCCATGTCATTGGCTCAAGATTAGTCCAACATTCACCCATTTTTCATGTCTCTCCATTATTCTCTCCTATAAATAGAGAACTCATCCTTTGCATTTGATCATGCACAAATCCACAATTCATGCAAAGTTACTCTCTTCACATTGAAAGCTAATTTTGTTCACTTATTCTTCAAGGAATTTTATCATTGAGCTTGTCAAGGGTTGGGAAAGGGTCAGTTTTCACAACAAAGTGACACCAATCCACTATGGGATAGGTATGCATTGTGCTTCTTTGATACTTTCAATTAGTTTATTTTGTCATTTTGTTTGTGAAGTATGGTGTATTATCTCATATGAGCATTTCTAGGTTTGCATAAACTAACCCATGTTATGGAGTTTAGAATGTGTGCAGATTTATAGGGTGCTCACATATGGCGCTAGAATGAGTGCTCACATATGGCGCTAGAATGAAGGTTACAACCCATGATTTCAGTTTTAGCATTCAAATTTAGATTAAGTTTCTTTGATAGCTAATATGACAGTTTAAACACTAGATTTCAACAATTAAAAGGTTTCAAAAAGCTAATGTGTTTTGTCTATGTTAACGCATTTTGAATACATTTCTACCTAAGTGACAATCCCTATTTTATCTATGTTTTGGTTTGTGATGGGCATTAGATATTAAAATCACTAAGTAGTTACATTCATTTTCATTCAGATTCTGATTTGTTTGTTATAGACAAAACAATATATAAAGATCTTCAACCTATTAGTCTTCTTGGAGTTAAAGTGATAATTTTATGTGTTGTTCCATGTAACAAACAACAAAGCCTTAGCCTTTGTATTATGTTTTTTCCATATATTCGCATCGCATAGGTGTTATACCATTTTGGTCAGGAGCCTTCACTGAAGTGCCCAATTCAATGAACAATTTACAAAGACTTGAATTGATCCTCTCAGAAGCATTGGAAAGAGTGGTCCTCCCTCTCTCTCATTTGCGGCATTTACAAAATGATTTCGATTATCCTCATCACACCTACCTAGCAAAGCTTCATACAATCTTTGTGCTATGATCTTTGTCATTAGATTTCATAGCTCTTTTTTGATACTTACCAATTGCACATAATGTTTTCCAGACTGAACGTCGCATTTCAATAGCATGTCTTTAGCATTTTCCTTCCTTGTTTAATAATAGCAATAAATAAAAGCTTGTCTAGGACACCGTAATTACCTGTCTTATCATAGCACCTCCTCATTGTGCATACCCTACAAATATTCATCTCGTTGGGACTGCATTTACTCACAACATCATATCATTTGTTTCTGGCTATGAGCCGACCCACCTCCAAACAAAATCCCCCTTTGCAGTAGTATCAAACTCATTAAAGTCTTGTTTGGAATGCAATGCAAGAGTCCTTCTGTCATAAGGAAAAACATTGGTAGGGCATGATATATAGTCATCATGCATCCTTCATCCAAGAGCCGTAGTAGAAGCCCTAGTAGGAGAGCGGAGTAACATCATTTAATTGCATAGAGAGTTTTACATATCAAATAAGTAACTTGCACTATTTATGTTTATCGAGGAGTCATATCTTTCTTTAACACCATCTTTCTCTCATGTCACTCTTTATTTAATATCTTTCTTGAGGTGCACCATGCACAGGAACACCATTCATCCATAGATTGTTGCTCGAATCAAAATTAAAAAAAATTATTGCAAGTTTGAGTATTTGTTGGATCGCCGAATCTTGAGAGGTCTATATCAAGGTTCAATATTCTCTATATCCAAGTTTCACTATGTTTTCTTGCTGTAAAAACTAGCGGTAGAGGATATCATGGAAATAGATATCGGAATAATTTACCAAGTTTTCTCTTGATTACTATGATAGCATCTAATTTGTAGAATGTTGTAGGGGGAATTTCCTAAAGCTGGAGCTACCCTACAGATAATTTTTTTATTATTTGAGTTCAAGAAATACTCAAAAGAAGAGGGCTTAAGTCTTGACTAGAAAATTTGTCGATGTGCACAAAAACTCTTCTTAAACTTCTTTAGAGAGGAACGCTGCAAATTTCAAGGGAGATTTCCACTGAGAGAATCATGTTGATTGAAAGTTTTAGTGATTGATTGATGGTGATGCCAAACTATCATTAATTTCTCATAGTTTTGTTTCTATTTTTTTATATTTTAAAATTGGTGTACATTGGTGTTTGTAATAAAAGAATTTGAATGGCACATTGAATTTGTGTTTTTAATTTTGATCTCATCTATATTACTACCTACTCAAACCAATCAACAAATGCTCCATATTGACATTTCTACAGCATTCAATCAGCAACTAAAAATTTTCAACAAGAAAATAAAAAAGAAGCAAACGACTCAAATGAGAGTGCCTGATCAAATTTATTCCCTCCCTTTGTAGGGCCATACAACCTGTCTGTGCTCAATTCATCTTCCTTGAAGAGAATTGTTTCATGTTGACCAAGTGAGGAAACTATGGTGTCTCTCTCTCTCTCACATGTTGACGTATTGTCTTGAGGATAAGGAGCAATCTTTGTGCTATGATTTGAACTGGCACTGTTGTTGATAGCAATTGGTGACATGAAATTCTTTTTGGCATTGCTTTTAGTGGACCTCAAGCAGACGCTATACAAATCTGATATAGGTTGGGACATACATTGTTGGATGCACTTTTCCGTACATGACAGTCCATGGGGCATTTAAATAAATTGACTTATAAAAATTGAAACTTCACTTGTCTGGTGGTCATTCATGCAAATCGACGAGAGCCAAATCAAGGGGATCTTTACTTGATGACCTTTCACCAATAGAAGCTACTGATACATAATCAAGGTGTTGTCTAAAAATTTAATGTTGCTACAGGTATATCTTGTGCAAATTTATTTTTTCATAACTATCTTAAATGCTTTATATCCTAAATACTTAATATCGTTGTAATTTGTACTAAGATTTTTCATAACTACTAGCAGCAATACCAAATAAAAGTGCTTTCTTAAAATATTAAATTCCACTATTATTATATTTATAGAATAAGAAAGTGTTGGTTTTGAAATATTCCTTTTTTTAAAGAATTGTGCTGACTTTTTAAACTAGGCTATTTTGTTTTAAATGTAGGGAGGCCTTTTAAAAAATGACTTATGGATCTTGATTCTTGCAAATGGATACTTTTTTGAATATTTATCCACATTTGGCATTATTCCCAAATCGAATCTATTGTGAAATTGTTGAGACCCAATATTTGTTTTCTTTGATAGTAGAATTAACAAACTATCATTTTTGAACATATGCTTTTAAAATGTTTCTTGAACATATCGATATACAATTTGAAAGTTTAAACATGTTGATAACTGATTTGTAGATTTCTTGAAGATGATGGAGTAGCAAGGTGAAAAAACTAGAAATCACAAGTAGATTCAGTTCAAGCATGGGCATTTGAAACTTGAAATTCATAAAGCATTTTTAAATGATTTAAAGGGCTTCTATTATATGTTTTAGTTTTCTGTTTTACATCAACTCATATTTTTGGGGCTCTTAAAAAGAACATTTCAATTTTTTGCTACAAGGGCTTAAAAAGAACTTTAGGACAAACTTGCTAGAGTTGGTTTTCAGATTTAACAATTGAACAAGGAAACTTTCATATCTCATTTTGGTGCTTTAAAATGAATCAAAATCATTGTTTTATGGAATTAAATTTAACAAGTGTTTCTCTGTTTTGTAATTGTTTACTGAAAGTAATACCATCGAAAAGACGTATGTGCTTCTCTTGCGCCTCATGGTGATCTTGAGAATCAAAAGGAATTTTGGTGATCTTAAGCTAGATAAAGTAATTACCTCCACACTTCATTTTGGAATTAAAATTGAACAAAACATCTTCCGAGTGTAACTCCTTCGTTAGCAAAAAAATTCGCAATAGCATTGGCTTCTCTATAAGCATGTGATATTTTAACTTTTTCAAATTTAGCCAAAGTCAATATGGCATCCTCAACCCATGATTTAATGGTCCACGAGGGGGGAGACTTGCCACAGAGGCAGTCAATTATGTTTTTGGAATCTCCTTCAAGCCATAGATTTTTAATGTTAAGACTTTGGCTAAATTTATGATGTGAAAAGCACTAGTAGCCTCCGCCAGATGATTAGTTTGAGAGCCAAGAGGAGAGGCAATCACTCTAATAAAATTGACAAAGGAATCCATTATAACTCCACCATAGCCTGCCACCCCTAGATTGCCTTTAGCCACACCATCAAAGTTAGCTTTGATCCAGCTGTTTGGCGGAAAAGACCCGCAAACACCCTCTTTATCCTTCTTGGCCTTCATAATAGTTCTAGACAAATCTAGATTTATGTTCCAATTCTTAGCAACAATTAAGTCATAGAGCGAATGCTCCGCTTTCATGGGCATGCTATCCTTCTGAGCAAAGGTATTGAAATTTTCCTTCAAGGATTTGACAATTTTATCAAAGACAATATCCATAGAGGCTTCTTTACTCCTATAAATTCTATTGTTGTGTTCTTTCTAGAGGCCCCAAGCAACACAAGGGAAAGATAAATCCCATAAAAGCCTAAGCATAGGATTTCTTGTCGGGGCTTTCCATTGAGTGAAGAAATCTTCAATGGACGAAGGGAAAACCCAAGGAAGGTGCCATAACCTGATGAGTTTTTCCCAAATAGAAGCAACAAATGAGTAATGAAGGAATAAATGACGCACAGATTCAGCCTCCACCTTACAAAGAAAGCATCTATTTGGAATTTGAAAACCGCGTTTACACAGGTTATGTTGACGTCGTCCTTGCTAGCTATTACGGGTATAGTGATTTTGGCAGTTACGCATGATGAAAGTGATGTTGGGAGTTATGAGAAGTGTAGTGGCATTACAACTCCCCGTGTACATACATTCACTGTGGGATTTAAATTGACAACCGTTCGACATGTAGCTGAAGGTTGGATGCATGGAAGTAATTGTCTACACTGGACGGTAGTGGAAGAGTTATCTTCGATGGCGTCTGATATTTGTAACGGCAAAGCTATTAAATTTTGCATAGTAACAGAAGTTTCAAGATTGACGCTATTTATATAACCAATTTTGTGCATTACTCTACCAAAACGTGGTCTTGCCTATCTGTGCCTCAGCCTAGTTTTGCTTTCTGCAAGTCACATGACACAAAGTTTCCCCGACCTTTCGTTTAGTGTGAATAGATTGAATTAGCAGCCGTAGGGAGATTGGTTTTGGTTCGTCTCATTTAAGAAAAATTCTGGCGTGTAAGGGTTTCATAAAATTTTCCTGCAAACTCTGCCAATTTCTCTCATCAACATCGTTGACAGCCCATTAAGTGATACATTCATATTAATGTGTGTCTCACTGATTCATTGATATCTTTTGTGTGATTTGTATGTTGCAGGTTCATTAGTTTTTCGGAGATTCAAGATGCAACCAACAACTTTGACGACTCACTTCTTTTTGAGGTAGGTGGGTTTGGAAAACTTTAGAGAGTAGAAATCAGTGGTGGCATTAGAGTTGCAGTGAAGAGAGAAAAACCACAATCCTCCAAGGTTCTCAACAGTTCAGGAATGAGATAGGCCTGTTGTGCACGGTTAGGCACAAGAGTTGTTAATGACTACTAGGCTGTATCCCTTATACGCTACTATGATCAGAACTCAGAAATGTGTGTTGTTTATGACAAATTTTCATTCTCTGAGAAAATCTGGGCCAAACCGTCATTTTGGATTGAACCAAATCATTGTAGATTATATTCAAAGGAATTCATATAATTAATTTAGACACTACTTTAAGGTGCAACATTGGAAGGTAATTTCTTATTTTCGCAGTGCCACCACCGCCAGCTGTTAAGCGGGAAATTGGGTATAACACTCTGAGTGAAAAAATCTTCAAGTCCTCAACAAAATATGTATGTCGTCTTGTATATCTATAATATTTACAAATCTGCAGTGCCAAACAGATTCAAAGGAATTCAGATAATTAATTTTAAATTATATTTCAAGATTACTTTTGTTTTGACGTGTTCCAAGACAAATATTGTACATTATTGTGAAGGAAATTATTTGCATGTTTTCTTTTGTTATTCTACATAAAAAGGTGTGAATTTTTTTATAGTGAGACCAAATGTTTGCAGGTGTATTTCATAGCGAGCCTAGAGGATATTCTAATTAATATGGTAAATATTCAAATGTCATAGAATTATGTTGTTTTGGTCCGAAAACTAGGAAAAGAAAGAGTAAAGAGGAGCTGCACTACTTGTGGATAGTGGAGGGAGCTTGATTTTGTAGGCAATCATTATCGAAATAAATCTCAAATTTAGAAAACGGTGTAAGCAATGAGTAAGTCTTTTGAAACACTAAAAGAATTTGCAATTAGTTTAAGCTCATAAATGTCATGAGCATCTAAACATCTACATGTTTAGACTATCCATCATATGTTTCTAATAATTTTCTCTCAAATTGGTCGATAGAATTGCATTTTGATGAGGTCCCATGAAGAGGCTTCTTAATTTTTTTATGGAGTCACTACTTAAAAAAATTAGATGGATTTATCAAGTTATGTTATGGTTTTTTTTAATGTTTCACATAAAAATTTAGAAGAAAAATGTAATCTTGTGTGAGCAGCTGCATGATTTTAAATTTTTTGTTCACAGCTAAAACTGTCCATCTTATTTCAGCTATTTTTTGTCCATGTCTAAAATTAGACATCATAAATTTGTAAAAGCTTGGTTGTTTTTAGAAAGAAAAAATTAAATTTTAGGATTCACATAAGAAAATATTGTTTATGGTGAATTTTTTATGTTTAATAAGCTGTTCAAATTTTATGATAGTGGATCATTGTTTAATACAATTTAAATTTGATTTATGGAATTGAAAGAGATAAAATAATAATAATAAAAAAAAAAGTTTCACAATTTCTATTTTAAGAGAATATATATAGCCAATTTTGGACTTTTCTATTTAGTAGGTTAATTTTATAAGAAAATTTTCTCATTGGATAGGTTCCTAATTAAATAAAGTTTGTATATATTGATGTATTTTATTGAAGAGACATCATCCTCTTTTAACATCTAAAGTAGATGTCATTGATTTTACTCTCATATTCCTATGCAATAAGTGCTTATATTTAAATATTTTGAATTTAGATGATAAAATGGATGAATTGTTGTAGCACATTATTTGTATTATGCAAAGTTAGAATGTATGTGAATTGAGGATTTGGATTCAATACCTAAGAAATAACCTCTTGAAAAATATTAATAATTTATACAAATATGCTTGAAAAATAATGAAAACTACACATGTTAATTTCAACAAAGATATTTAAATAGAAAAATTATAAGCATAAAAATAGAATTTTAATAATATTATGGGTGTAATTATTCTTAAATAGGACAATAAGGTATTATTTCACAAAGATATCATGATTACAAAATTAAAATTCTACTAATTCTATGGTTTGCTATTAGGATTTTACCTCAATCAAATATATTAGTTTTGTTAACTTCAACCTTAATCCTAACCTTAATCCTAATTCTATCTCTAACTCTAACCCTAACTATAACCTTAATTATGGACCTATCTCTAACCCTAACCCTAACCCTAACCCTAATCCTAACACAAACCCCAACCCTAATCCTAAATTTATCTCTAATTCTAAGCCTAAGCCTAACCCTATCTCTAACATTAAGGTTGGGATTAGAGATAGGGTTGGGATTAAGGTTAGGGATAGGGTTAGAGGGGTCAAATTATTAGGTTAGGGTTAGGGTTGGGATTATCATCACAAATAGGGATTAGGGTTAGGGTTAGGATTAAGGTTATGGTTATGGTTAGGGATAGGTTTATAAATGATAAAATATAGTAATTTGGTTATGGTTAGAGGTAAAATTGGGATTAGGGTTGGGGTTATCATCACATATAGGTTTATCATCATGAATATGGATTAGGTTTATGGTTACTATTAGGGTTAGGCTTAGTGTTAGGGTTAGGGTTATGGTTATTGTTAGGGTTATGCTTATAAATGATAAAATATAGTAATTTGGTTAGGGTTAGAGTTAAAATTGGGATTAGGGTTGGGGTTATCATCATGAATAGATTCATCATCACAAATAGGGATTTGCGTTAGGGCTATGGTTATGGTTATGGTTATGGTTAGGGTTAGGGTTATGGTTATGGTTAAGGTGAGGGTTATCATCATGAATAGGACTATCATCACAAATAGGATTAGGGTTAGGTTTATCATGACAAATAGGATTAGGGTTAGGGTTAGGATTAGTGTTATGTTTATTGTCATGGTTAGGGTTAGGGTTATGGTTATGGTTATGGTTGTAGTTAGGGTTAGGGTTATCATTACGAATAGGATTATCATCATGAATAGGATTAGGGTTAGGGTTAGTGTTAGGGTTAGGATTAGGGTTAGGTTTATCATCACAAATAGGATTAGGGTTAGGATTAAGGTTAGGGTTAGGGTTAGTATTAGGGTTGGGGTTATCATCACGAATATGGATTAGGGCTAAGGTTAGGGATAGGGTTAGGGTTAGGGTTAGGGTTAGGGTTATTGTAGACATGCAAAATTAACATTATGCACTTAGTTCATATTCATCCGCTCATTAAATTAATCAAACTTTGCAAATCCATTCACCAAGTAAATCAGGACTATTTAATTCATTCCTAAGGTTATTCATTTAAATTAAATAAATCAAAGTCTTGCATCATCCCATTAATTAAATAAATCAAACATGCATTTTCCATCCCTTTTGATTTAAATAAATCAAATATTCAAGTCAAATGGGTCAAAATCAACTAATCATCACCTAGGTTAATCTAATCTTGATTTACCTAATCTAACCACCCATCACATCCTCTACCTTTTCCTACTTGCACAAATAAATCAATTTATTGATTTATTAAAATCCTTATTTTCTTTCAACTTGGCATAAAAAATAGAATATTCCCTCAAGTTTGAAAATGATGACAAGTTGACTTGTCCCTTCCAACATTGCAATAACTTCTCCATTTCATGTCCCCCACTCAACATTTATTTCACAAATTCAAATTTGAATGTTCCTCTTTTGGGTACATTGGCCAAAAATTGCTCATTCCTCAACCTATGACAAGTTGACAAGTGGCCTCATCTCATTTTTCTAATCTTTATCCCACATTGCTCTCTTATGAGCATTCTTCAAATTTGAAAATCTTTAAATAGAGGGCCGATTCTTCATCAAATCCATCTACACTCTCATGCAAAGTTACTATCTTAATTTGAGAACAAATTTTGCTCATCATCATTGTGTTTCATCATTTGAGTTTTAACAAGGATTAGGAAAGGGTCATTGGCACATTTGACACCAATCCAATATGGAATAGGTACTTGTCTTGTTTCTATATGTCTCTTTGATTTTCTTAGTTATTTTTTTGCATCTTTGAAGCATGGCATTGTTATTTCATAAAGGTATTCATAGATTTGCATATGTAAACTAACCCCACTAATGAGTGTTTGAGATGGTTCATTTTCAGATTTATAGTGCTTCATATTGGCCCTAGAAGAAGGGCCGACTGT
The DNA here is from genome assembly GCA_007258455.2 of Sequoia sempervirens. NCBI lineage: Eukaryota > Viridiplantae > Streptophyta > Pinopsida > Cupressales > Cupressaceae > Sequoia > Sequoia sempervirens. The sequence goes on along the minus strand of VDFB02279192.1, from coordinate 56,053 downwards.
GTTTGACATCTGGAATCTATAATAACTATTTGGTGCATTAGTATGGTGTTGGAAATGCTAGATCTGTTGGCTGTGTTTGACATATAGCCATTTGCAGATGTGTTTGTTGCATTATTATATAGACATAAGTGCTTATTCAATGTCAATTCAACATGGATCCTAGTAATTGCACATTTATTATAGGACATGGTTGTTAGCAAACTTGATTTGATCCACTAATGTAATTTCTCAGCATCTTTTCTATGTTAAATAAACACAAAATTCAATGTTTGCTTCATCTTTACAAGCTTTTAAGAATCCTGGATAATGTGTTTTATATTGTATTTATCCTTTGTTGATCGATATTACTGCTCAACATCGATTATGTTCTTCAATATAAGATCTTTCACTGGCACAAAATCTCTTTAGACATGATTTTTTTTCTTTTCAATGATGATCAAAGTGGTGGTCAATAGGGGAAATAAAGATCATTGATTATGCCAGAGGTAAACTTCAAAGCTTTTGTCCTTACTAGCTGCATTGCATTTATTCTTGCCACTATTATTTTAATCACTTGCTACTATCCTTTTACTTACTCATTGGCGAGTAATGAAGGACATATTCCTTCGTAAAATCTACAAGTTTCAACTCTTCATTGACCTATTTTTTATTTTTCTCCAAGTTTGAAGTTGTTAAGATAGCTGCTTGAGGTAATCACAGTGAATAAAGCATGGCATTCATCCTGTTGAAAGATCTAATCTTTGGTATTATTTGGTAGTCGCAACAAACTACAGTGACTTGAAGATATTTTCAAAAAGAATTTGGCCACAACTTTATATCAATAGCCTTGATTGAAGCAACTATTCAATGTTCAAAAACCCGCATTTTTTTAACGTATAAGTTAGTGCTAAAAGTATGGAGTCAAGGGTGATGTGACATTTAAAATCTGTCAAAAAAAATCATTGTGTGGGATCACAATCTATTCTACATCAAATAGAGGCATTACTACAAAATGTTGAAACACATCTACTGGTAGAATTATCACTTGCAAGCATTATTAAAAATGTTCAAACGTATCTACTCGAGATAAAGAGTCCCACTTACCTGCGCTTCTATTTTTTCTTTTTGAAGTTTTCAAATCTGTTGTTACCATTTACCCTTTATGCTTAGCTTGATCTGTTCTAACTGATATGAGATCTCTTATTGCCTGGGATTGAAGGCAACAGGTAATACTATACCATCTCTTTCTACAGCTTATTTGATGTTTATACCCACCAATTCCATCAATTTGAAAGTTCCTTTGAGTGATTAAAGCATAAATTTAGAGCAGCTGATTGCATAGGGTCAAGAACTTTGTTTTTTATGTCATGAATGTACTAGATTAAAAGTCTTTTCCTGAACATTTATGGTTGATTGACCTTACACCTATTAAATACATTTTCTTGTATGTTTTTACCTACTGTCTCCTTCATACTTTGACTAAGTGCATTGCCTTAAATGTTTTTAGAGCCTGCCTGCATAACATCTCTTTCGAGCATTCTGTCTATTGGAAATTTATTAGCCATGTATGGTTGTGTGGACTAGTTGAAAAAATTAAATATAGATCAGATCTCTTGAGGGAGGGCACCAAGTTTAAAACCTTTCATTTTATATTTAAGATGTGGAAACTAATTTTATTTGCATAAAATACATTTATCAATGTCATGTATTTTGTTGTACAAATACTTGAGCTTCAAAACAATGAGATGTCAATCAAGTGGTATGTTGGGGCTAAGCTATGATCTGAAAAGTCAGCAACAACTGCCTTTACTATCCATGATATGTTTCAAATAGTTGTTCAAGTGGAGAGTTTTGAATAAAGTTTTGAAGATTGTTTTTTTTATCTTAATTTTGGAGGGGGTCTCACAAATTTGATGATTTATATCTTTAAATAAAATTTTCATGCAAAATCTTAGTTTATTAGGATTAAATTATCAACAAGAGAATTTTTTTAGAAAACTCTCTAGTTTTATATTTTTTTTTTAAGTCTAAGGAAGGCATGATTCACTTATAAATGCCTCTTTCTATTCAAATCATTTGTCCTTACAAATTTGGATCATGTTTTTGATAAATCATGTTATTATTTGAAGATTAATCAAAATAAATTTAATCCTCACATAATTTTCTTTTTGATGGAATAGGGAAAGCGAAGAAGGAAAGCGAAAAGATAACGAAGGACAATGAAGGTAAAAGAAGGAAAACGAAGGGAGGAGAAGTAATGAAGATGATGTTTTGAAAGATTAAAGTATTAACATGAACATTAGGAATGCAACATACTAGATTTTGTTTCTTGAATTAACAATTGAACAAAGTATCTCTCACTCATCTTTTGGTGCTTAAAAAGAACTCACATTTTGCTTTGTGGATTTAAAAATAACAAATACAACTTTTCTTTTCGTGAAGGCTTACTTAAACTAAAGGCATTGAAAAATGACATATGCACTTCTCTCGCACTTTATAGCGAACTTGAGAATCAAAAGGCCTTTTTCATGACTTTAGGGTAAGATAAAGAAATCACCCCCACACTTCGATTTGGGTTTAAAATTGAACAATATCTTGTGTGAGTGTGAGTGGGGGAATTATCACGTATATTCTCTCTTTGTTGCCATCAAAGATTGATCAAGTTACAGATTTTGTCTTTATTTGCTTTTGTTTTATCATAGAGGGCCTACCTTGGGGAAAAAGTACTCACCCAAGGGAATGAATCAACTTGTAACACTCTAAAGCCAAGAGTATTTCCAACCAAGATATAAATGTGGGTATTGGAGTGAACATCAATATCATGCGATTGATTCTGACAAGATTGATTTGAAAGGCCACTCTTGCCGTATGGGTCAATCTCTATGAACAGAAAGTCCTTATTAAAACCCATGTGCTAGAATTTTCCAAAATATGTTAATCTATTTGTTGGTGCAAGAACGGTCATTCTGAAGCCACCCCACACTTTTATGATCTTTTAGTAGAAATGGAAAACATTCCATGGGAGTTTCATGGGTGTTGATGCTTGGCTGCCCCATATAAATGAGTGTCATGGAGGGGAGCCAGTGGGGTCAACCATCTAACCATTCGCTAAAGATAAGCATAGCTAGACTTGTCCAAGTGGGAATCCAACAAATATTTTCTTACACATCCATAGGGTTGTACTTATTCTTGGGTTACAACATGCATTGCTTGATCGAAAACATCTTGAAAACAAACACTTAACATCATCATCCAAATTTCAAACCCTTTCAGAGACAAATACAATTGGCTCAATCCATATGTTATTGCTTTCCCTTGGGATTCACATCCTTAGAGGTTTCTAAACATTGGATTACATCTCAATTTGTCTACTTAAGTAACAATAGGAAAACCCTTGCCTTAAGTTCATTGAATTTCCACATAACATACTTTGTGGGGTTTAAAGAAATTAAGACAATGGACATCTTAGTTTGAAAACTCAATCAGAGAAAGTGTTTTTGGTAAAATGAAGCCATTAAGCAAAGCTAAGCAAAATAAAATTTCATGTGTGTTGAAGTCTCGCGATTCTTGAAAAAGTCCAAAACAAAGGTCATTGGTTGGAAATCTGAAAGTGTATGTCCAAATTGAATCATTCTTTGGTTTCTTTGGTTATAAAGGTCTCTAGGAAGCATTTGCATGTTCTTCAATACCTAGGCCTAGGAAAACAAAGTGTCTTTTTTAGGTTCATCTTAGGATCAAAAGAAAATCAAAATATTTTTCATCCATCCTTCAAACATAAAAAAAACATCATCTAACAATAACCTTTTGGAAAATCTTGAAATCATCCTTAATGCTAGGCTTTTTGGAAAAATCAAAATCATCAAAATCCTTGAGACTAAATCCTTGAAAACATTATCAAAACCACCTTTGGCTAGGTATGTGTAGATGTATCCTTTTGCATATGCTTAGTCAAAAGTTATCAAAATCATCTCGTTTAGCTTAGTATATGTAGATGGATCCTTCTTCATATGCTTAGTGAAACTATCATCTTGATTGGATAGGTGTGGGTAGATGCATCCTTCTCCCCGCACATATTCAAAAGTATCATCATTTGAGAAAATCCATCCTTAGGTAATCATCCAAACATATTAGGGTCTATTTGTTCAAAATCCAAATCAAAATCAAAATTAATCAAGCACAAATCCCAAATCAAAATCTGAAACATATCTGAAAGTCCCAAAAGCCTAGTATCTCCTTCAAGATTTACCAAAAGATCATCCACATCAACCATTTCTTAAATCATCATATCACCTTTCGATCCTCAAGATATCCTAAAATTTTCTACTTTGGGCATAAAGTAAAGATCAATTGAAAGAATCAAGAGATTCATCTCCCATTCTTAAAAATTGATCCTTGTTTTATGGTTCAAACTAGAATACAAGAAGAGCATGGAAGCCAACAAAGAAATAGCCGCTTCAAGTGATTTAAGTCAAACCACTTTTGAAATGAATCCCATTGGGTCTGAAAATCTCACAGTTAACCTTCCGACATCATTGCAAAATCCACAAGAGGAAAACCAAGGAGAGGATCTTACCTTTGGAATGTATCACAAAGAAATAACGGAAGTGCTCCAAAATTCAGAGAACCATAAAATTAGCAATGTCATGATGAGACTTAACCCTTCGTTATACATGCTTGAGGTAGCAAAACAAGGGGCCAAGTTACCTTCGGATTTTGACATGAGTACCATAGTGGAGACATCATTTCATCCAATCTCATCCACCATTCCCATTTCATCCACACCCCCATCCCACAATATCACTCAAAAAATTCCACAAATCACGACATCTTTTGCTTTAACCCAACCTAATGTTAATAAGGGAAATGCATTTCTCAATGCTATTCAAACACACCCCCTTGTTAATAATAAAAACTTGGATGCAAATACCACCTTGGAACAAAACATACCCGAAAACCCATTACATAAGAATGTACCTCTCACTTTGCACCATGATCCATCATCATCATTTTTTTATGCAACACCCCAAGCTTCTCTCCTCACAAATTCGAAAGGGGAGGGAGATATGTTTAGACCAGGGGGCATTTTTGACACCACAACATTTTCGCAAGGACTTGCACCCCTTACATTTCCACCACTTCTGCTTTTTCCATCATCATCCACACCACTCCTTAGCTTAGGTTTCCCCTCCTTACCAAATATTAACCAAACCAACATCCCAAATATCAATCAAAGCATAATGCCAAATGCTCAAAAAAATTTGTCGACATTGCAAGAACAGACGACAAACATACAAGCAATTGCAACATCATCAAACACCCCCATAACATCACAAAACATGGTCTCTCAAGGACCAATCACATCAATAGCACCACTTATCACTAAAACCACCACAATACCATCGACCACTCAAATCATTAACACGACATCACAATTCACCACCACCACAAACGCCATTCTGAATCCACCACCACCACCAACTTCCACCACATCAAGTCAATACAACGTGGAATTGCAAGCTACTTTTCAAAGGGGATACCAATGAGTACAAAAAAAAATTCATACAACTACCTTCTCAACAAGCCGCTCAAGCTGCGCAAGTTTCCCAAGTAGCCCAAGTCACCTTACAAGTGTAACAAGCACAAGCTTTATTAAAACAAAAACAACAACAAGCCACCCAAGTTGTTCAAGCATTGCAAGCACAAAATATTGCTCAAGCACAAGCTCTATTACAACAAAAAGTAGCACAAGCATAGGCTCAGGAAAATGCCCGATATCAAGCACAACAAGCACAAGCACAAGCACAACTTCTTGCACAAAGACTAGTAGCACAATTACAAGAATATCAACAAGCAATAAAGAAATATCTAGAGCAGAAAGAAGTAGCTGAATTGGTAGCCCAACAACAAGAACTGTTGGAATGAAAACAAGCAAAACAATAAGAATTGTTGGAACAACAACAAGCACAACAACAAGCACAAATCTTAGCACAACAATAACAAGATCAACAATAGGCTTTTTTCATACAAAAGCAGGTGGAAGCCTACCTAGCTTGGCAGAACATACATATACCATCGAACAATACACCAACCAACCCACCCATCCAACCCATGATCGAAACACCCCAAAACACTTTCATCCCACCCCGTGATCCACAAAATGATGTGATGACACAAATCAGGTTGCTCTTGCAACAAGTTCTTGATCTTCATTCAAGGCGAACAATGAAGGCACCAAGTAACTTGTGTCTGTATCCATTTGACAGGAGCCTAGTGATGAAACCATTCCCCAAGGGATTTGAAATCCCCAAATTTGACAAATATTGAGGGATAGGAAATCCTAAAGATCACATTAAGGAATTCCAAGTTCATTGCATGGAAGTTACGTACAATGATACTTATCTGATGTGGCTATTTCCTAGGAGTTTGGATGGGAACGTTATGGAATGGTTCTCTCAACTACCTTTGGGAATTAGAACATTTCAAGAAATTATAGATGTATTCATTAAGAACTACACATGCAACATTGCAATGGATGTTAATCTAGAAGAAATCTCAGCTCTAAAACAAGGAAAGGGTGAATCATTCGCTTCATTCCTACAATGATGGTGATCCAAGGCCAATCGAAGCAAGTGGAACATGCCAGAAGAACAAGTTTGCACCATCATAGCCAACCTTGAAGGCTGCTTGACATTTCATCTCAAGGTTCAGGGCATCACCACATATGATCAGTTGATCCCCAAGGTGCTCAACATCGAAAGAGGCCTTATGACTCAACCCACGGAATCAACATCATACCTCGAACAACAAAACAACTTCCCACCATCCAATTACAATGATAAACCTCACACATGGGAAAGGAACAAAAACATTACTAATGATGGTGTCATCGATGCCATGGTGGTCATTAGTGCTCCTTGCCAACATACACCTGCACCACAAATCCAAACACAACACCAAAACAATCATCACATAACACACCTACCAAACAATAATCCAAAAATCAATAATCTCAATGAGCAAAGAGGACCACCCCAATGCAAGAGTTATCCCAAGAAAAAATACACCACTTTTGGGGAACCACTTGAGGACATAGTGAAAAAGTTGATAGATGAAAAACTCATCAAAGCTCTTACCTTTGAGAATTACCAAGAACCCGATGTAAAACCTCCTTGGTATAATGAAAATAAACTTTGTGAATTCCATAAAATCAAATTCCATACCACAAATAGTTGCATGAGATTTAAAAACATTGTTCAAGATCTCATCGATAAAAGATCATAAACATAGAACGGCCTACAGGAAATCAGGATCTTAAGATATATACAAATCCGATGCCGAATCATAGCAAAAAAGGGAATAAAAATGATAAAGGGAAAGGCACCCACTCAAATGTAAATCATGTGTATGAAATAGTCGTCGCCTCCCTAAATGAAAACTGTATGGTCATTACTATCAAAGGCACCTATGCTAAAGATTGTGGAGTCACCACAAGAGGAGGCAAAGTAACCATCGTAGGGTCATCCCAGCCAAATAGAGTCCCCGCATCTAGATTTGTTCCTAATGGCTATAATGTCCTAGATCAACTCAAGAGAATGCCAACGCAAATCTCCATTATGGAGTTGTTAAAAATCTCATCTGTCCATAAAAAAATACTTGAAGAATCATTGGCATCATCCACTGTCCGGGACGCCAATCTTGATGCGGAACAATTCCAAGCTATGGTTGGAAATATCATTATGCCTAATCATCTTACATTCTCTAACCAGGATTTCCCTACCCAACCATCTCACAACCATTGTACTTCACTTGGAAGCCATAGTACATAAGAGAAAAATCAAAAGGGTCTTGGTGGATGGAGGCGCAGTTTGAATATTTGTTCTCTCAGCTTCATCAAGTAATTGAAAATATCAGAAGATTCTATCAACAAAGGGAAAGGTATCACAATAAGAGCATATGATGATCAAGACAGAGTGTCCCAAGGCATGATCAAACTCCCTATTCAAGTAGGGCCCACCATCATGGAAACCACTTGTCAGGTCTTGGACCTTGACTTGTCGTATAACATCCTCCTAGGACGTCCATGGATCCATGTGATGAAAGCAATAGCATCAACCTTCCTCCAATGTCTGAAATTTACACATAATGGACAAGAAGTTACCATCCATGGAGATTCTAAACCTTTCTCATATTGAAAAAATCTTGAAGCAAAGTATTACAAAATCCCCCAAGTACCAAAAAATGATGAGGGCCCATCCACACCATACATCGACCCTGTCACTCTCGCATCCACTTCTGTGATAGAGACACCCGCCACTCCCACTATTCCCACCATCTCTGACATCAAGCTCATCATCCAAGATGATGGTTGTGGAAGCTACAAGCTCCCTAACAATGCTTTTGTGGTAGGAGAGTTACCACAATCTTCTAGACCATGGGGAGGTCCACAAGAAAACCAAGCTTCCACATCACAAACGTCTCCTAAAGACTATCCTAAATTCACAAGATGGGGAAACCTTGGCCAGGAGGTTATTGAGGTAGATCCATCACATATGCTATATGAAGATGAAAGACCAATACCGAAATTACCAATGGATAATAGAAGCAAGGGTCTACAAATAATGCTCGCAATGGGCTACAACAAAAATCAAAGATTGGGACAAAATGACAATGGGCTTATAATACCTATCATTCTAGAGACATGACCAATAACAAACCTTGGCCTTGGATGTACCCCTCTGAGTATAACTATACGTGGCTGAAGTCCTCTAGTTAGAATGGTTAATATTCCTCCTTAGCCAACCGCAACATAAGTATGCTTATCAATATCCACAGGTAGAGACATACATAACTTTATAACTGAAATTTATAATAGTAGTGATGACGAGGATACCATGACCAATCTTCCTAGGTTATTTGAGGATACCACGCTTTGCATGATTAGCACCCTCTCCTATGTAATAGACCATCAAAATCATGAGATCCGCTTAGTATATCCCCAACTCATCGACTACGACCAACGAGGACCACTGATTCTGGATACATTTGAAAACAATGAGGTGCTCTCAGAATTCATGGGATTGCGGGACAACATTCTAGATGGGGATCACAAAGCAGGGTTTATAATGGAGTTGGACACACATGCCTATTATGGGGAAATGATTGAATCCTTTAGTCACAAAAGTGAGAAATTAAGAATAATATCCAGGTCCTTGAGTGAAAACCACACTGTGAAACTTTTTGACAAGAAAAAAGTAGAAAGAAAGGATGCATCCAATGGTGAAAACCTCTCTGAGGCACCCAAGGATGGGGGATTCAATCTTCCTTTAAGAGCTATTCATTAGGAAAAGTTAGTAATCCTGGCAAAAAAATGCAATCCAGTCAACCTAGGAATAGAGGAGACCCCGCATATTGTTGGAAATATGTGCCTCAATCCCACAGGCTGAAACCTCTGAAAGGGCCAAGTTGGTGTGACATATTTAGTGTCTGGCCGGCTAGCAGTTTGAATCTTGTTGAACAGTTCAGGTCACTATTACTTTGCTTCAGTCTCACTAAATGATCCTATCACTATGACATGTGTTCAGTATGACCTCCTAATGAGTGGAGATCTTTGGCTGACAGGCCATTCATATCGTATATCAGGGAGACCCTTGTCTGAAAGGTTTACTTTGGTGTGAGGTCCCAATGATAGCTAAAGTCTCACTGACAACATTTTTGTTGAAGCCTTTGGGGAGAGTCTTGGGTGTTTGGTAAGAAGTCTTACCAATAGGAATGTCTCACCGACATGATTCACTCAGGGTAACTCAAAGGTCTCGGGGAGAAGTCTCAGCGACTGATGAAAGTCTCACCGATGGGGATACACTTGGAGTCTTTGCGGTGACATAAAGACTTCGGTATGAAGTCTTAGCGATGGACAGAAGTCTTGCCAGCTATTGCTTAGTGGTCGGTATGACTTATGCTCTTGGAGTAACGTCTTAGCGATAGCGGTATGTCTTGCCGAATGTTGAACATTTCAGTATAACCCTTAATGACTTGATATGATCTCTTAGCGAAAGATGATTGTCTCACCGAATGGAAAACTCACGTCTGTGTGACTTTGAAGCTTTGGTATGATCTTTCACTAATAGCGGTAAGTCTTGGTGATAGCGCTACATGTGATGACCATCGGTATGAGGTCTTGGTGACATGGTTAAGTCTAAGCGATAGCTCTCTAGACTCGATGTAACATCTTGGCAATAAGGATGACTCTTAGCAACATCGATTGTTAAGTCTTGTGGCATTGGGGAGACACGGTTAGTGTCTCACCGACATGCCAACACAGGTTGATCACTCTGACCAAGAGAAGACCATCCTATGTGGTGAATCAATAGCTAATCAAAGGAGCTGAATGGGAACCATTGGAAGACAGTTCGTTGTGGAAGTTCTAACAAGAAGCTCGACAGACAACAATGACATGAACATAGTCTGGAGTAGCAGATGATGTATGGTTTGATGGATTGATGGATTGTTGAGTGATTGTATGATCAGTGGATGAATTCTATTATGTGAAGACTGTAACATGAATGTTTTGTATCAATGTTGTTCATGGTGAATTATAGATTGAGATGGCAAGCAAGCCAGTAAAGATTGAAATAGGGAAGTTTAATGGCAACAATTTTGAGTTGTGGAAACTTAAGATGGAGGATCTCTTAGTGGATCGTGATCTTTGGATTGTTGTGTCTGGAGTGAAACCTATAGAAATGAAGCAAGAATATTGGGACCTTGCAGATAGAAAGTCTAAGGAGCTAATAAGGCTCTGTTTGGCAGACTCCGTTCTTCTGAATGTGCATGAAGAGAAGACTACATCTTCCTTGTGGAAGAGACTGGAATCTATTTATCAGGGGAAGTATTTGGTGAATAAACTATTCCTGAGGATGAAGTTGTATACTTTGAGAATGCAGGAAGGAGGTTCTATAGCTGATCATTTGAACGCATTCAATATGTTGATTGCACAGTTAACATCTATTGGTGTGAAGATTGATGAACAAGATTGTTGTATACTAATATTGTGTTCTTTTCTAGATTCATGGGATCACCTTGTGATGGCTATTGGGAGTACAACATCCAGTTTCAAGATGGAAGATGTTGTTGCTTCTTTGTTATCAAAAGAAATGAGAAGGAAATTTTTTAAGATGGCAAAGGAGGCCCTTGCTGTTAGAGGAAGGTCGAAAGAGAAAGGTGAGAAGGGCAAGAAATCTAAATCGAAATCATAGGGGAGATCAAAGTCTCCTGGCAAGAAGTCCAAGGTGAAGTGTTGGAACTATGGGCAACCTGGTCATGTTTGAAAGGATTGTAAAGAGGAGAAGAAGAAGAAGAAGTATTCTTCCGACAATGATTCTTCTCACAGTGACGCAAACGCCCTCATTACAGCCTTGGCTACACAACCATCAGATTATGTTTGGTTGATTGATTTTGGAGCATCTTTCCACATGACATCTCTTAGAGACTAGTTCACAAAGTATGAAGAATATGATGGTGGAAAGGTGTACTTGAAAAGTGATTCAAATTTGGAAATTGTTGGTCGTGGAAGAGTCAGAATCCAATTCCCTAACAACAAAGTGAAGGGAATCAATAATGTAATGCATATACCAGGTCTGGCTCGAAACTTACTTTTTATAAGTATGCTAAATGATATTGGAGTGCAATTCACATTCTCTGGAAATGGCTACAAAATGACTAGAGGCTCAATGGTGCTAGCAAGGGGTGCTCATATTGGTATCTTGTACAAGCTGGATGCACATGCTATTCAATGTAACAATGTCTCTGTAACGTCATAGAAAGCTACTCATGGAGGAAAAAAGGGAAATGTTCCTAATTGAGTAAACTCTATGGAAGTTTAACTTCTAGCAGAAAAGACTATGCTCTGGCATCATAGGCTTGGCCACATTGGACAGAAAGGTTTAAAAACCTTGAATAACAAAAAATTGGTTGAGGGGCTTGAAGATTGTAACCTTGAATTTGAATTCTATGAACATTGTATATATGGAAAACAACACCATGTTTCATTTTATTCCAGTCCTCATAAATCTTCTGGTTTGCTAGATTATATTCATTCTGATGTATTTGGTCCAGTGAATGTTCGTTCTTTGTCTAAGTCAAGGTATTATGTATCATTCATTGATGATTATTCAAGAAGAAAATTAGTTTATTTTTTGAAGAGTAAATCAAAAGTGTTTAGCCAGTTTAAGGAATTTAAGAACCTTGTAGAAAATCAGACTAGAAGAAAAATTAAATGCTTAAGGACTGATAATGGTAGTGAACTTTGTTCTGATGATTTCAAAAGGTATTGTAAAGACCATGGGATTAAAAGACATAAGACTATACCTTATACTCCACAACAAAATAGAGTTGTAGAAAGGTTCAATAGGACAGTGATGGAGAGAGCATGAAGTATGCTGAGTAGTGCTGGCTTGGAGGAGAAGTTCTGGGCTAAGGCTTTTGCTACTACATGTTACTTGATTAATCATTCTCCAAATTCTTCTCTTGTTGAGAAAACACCTTTGGAAGCGTGGTCTGGTAAGAATCCCTCTTTAAGACATATTCATGTTTTTGGCTGTGAGGCATATGCTCATGTGTCGTATGAGAAAAGATCTAAGTTGGAGAACAAGGCTATCAAATGTATCTTTATTGGCTATAGTGCTGGCATAAAAGGATACAAGCTTTGGAATTCTGATTATACGGAGAAGGTTGTATATAGTAGAATTGTAATCTTTCATGAGCTGAAGCCTTTACCTTAGATCTGTAGTCAGAGAAAAAGTTAGAAAATAATAAGGATGTAGTTGGAATTCCTCCTACACCAGATAAAGAGGAATTGAAAATTCAAAATGTACCTAAAACTGAGGAGAGTTCAACTAGTTTTGAAAGTTCTAAAGAAGAAGAACCTCAGCCTCAGCAAGTGAGGAGGTCAACTCATGAAAGAAAACAACCTGATAGGTATGGGTTCTCTTTGATAGATTCTACTTGTGCCTATGCTTTAATTTCTAGCACTGATGATCCTAGGACTGTAAAGGAGGCATTTAAAATGTCTAATTCAGACTCTTGGTTGGAAGCCATGAATGAAGAAATGGCATCATTAGAAAAGAATGACACTTGGAGTTTGGTGCCCTTACCTAAAGGCATAAAAGCTATTGGCTGTAAATGGGTATTTAACAAGAAGACTGGTCTGGATGGCAATGTGGAAAAGTACAAGGCAAGATTGGTTGCGAAGGATTATTCTCAGATAAAGGGAATTGATTATGGGGATTTTTTTTTTCCTGTAGCTAAGCTGACGTCTATCAGATTTCTTTTATCACTTGCAACAACATATGACTTAGAGGTCGAACAGATGGATGTGAAAACATCATTTATTCATGGTGATCTTGAAGAAGAAATCTATATGTCCTAGCCTAAGCACTTTTTTGAAAAAGGTAAAGAAAAACTAGTTTGCAAGTTAAAAAAGTCTATGTATGGGTTAAAGTAGTCACCTAGAATGTGGTACCAGAAATTTGATACTTTTGTATTGTCTTTTGGATTTGTGAGATCAAAATATGATCATTGTGTTTATTATAAAGCTGAAAGTGATCAAGTTCTTATTATTGCTCTCTATGTTGATGATATGTTGTTCATAAGCAATAGTGAGCTAATGATTTCTAATCTTAAGTCTCAATTGTCTACTAAGTTCAAAATGAAAGATCTTGATGCAGCAAGATATATTCTGAGGATGAAGATAACTAGGGATAGGAATAGTAGAAACTTTGGCTTAATTAGAGTAAGTATATCAAGACTGTTCTAGAGCGATTTTGCATGAATGATTGTGAATAGCTAGTTGTTCCAGTCTTGCAGGGAATGAAGCTATCTGTTGAAGACTATCCACAATATCCTACTGAGATGGAGGACATTACTAGTGTACCCTATGCTAGTGCGGTTGGCAGTCTTATGTATGCAATGTTTTGTACAAGGCCAAACATTGCCCAAGTAGTGGGAGTTCTTAGTCGATTTATGGCTAATCCTGGAAGGACACATTGGGATGCTGTAAAGATAGTTTTCAGATATTTGAAGGGCACTTCAAATTTTGCTTTGTGTTACCATGGGAACCTAGTTGAACCACAAAGGACTCTCAGTATTCGAGGCTATGTGGATTCTGATTGGGCAGGGGACATTGACAGGAGGATGTCCACTAGTGGATATACTTTCATGTTGAATGGTGGTGTAGTGAGTTGGATAAGTAAGCGATAGGCTGTAGTCACTTTGTCCACTACATAGGCTAAATACATGGTAGCTACACATGCTTGTAAAGAAGCAGTTTGGTTAAAATTTTTATGTTCTAACATTAGTTTTGATGCAGGGCAAATAACTATTTTTTGTGACAGTCAGAGTGCAATTTTTTTGGCAAATAATCCTACTTTCCATGCCAAGACTAAACATATAGATGTACAGTACCACTTTGTATGAGATATGGTGGAGGATGGAAAGATCAGTTTGGAAAAATTTGATACTCTGGAGAATGTTGTAAATGCATTGACGAAGCTAGTGAGCACAGACAAGTTCAGGTGGTGTGCCAATTCGATGGGCCTTAGTGCCTGTGATTTTTAGTAGTTTTGTTGTGCTCTGGAGGTGCCTGTGTGATCTTCGTCAAGAGGGATATTTTTGGAAATATGTGCCTCAATCCCACAGGCTGAAACCTCTAAAAGGGCCAAGTCAGTGTGACATCTTTAGTGTCTAGCCGACTAGCAGTTTGAATCTTGTTGAACAGTTTAGGTCACTATGACCTTGCTTCAATCTCACTAAATGATCCTATCACTATCACATGTGTTCGGTATGACCTCCTACCGAGTGGAGATCTCTAGCCGACAGGCCATTCATATTGTATATCGGGGAGACCCTTGGTCGAAAGGCTTAATTCGGTGTGAGGTCCCAGTGATAGCTAAAGTCTCACCGACAATGTTTCTATTGAAGCCTTCAGGGAGAGTCTTGGGTGTTTAGTAAGTAGTCTTACTGATATGAATGTCTCACCCACAGGATTCACTCAGGCTAACTCAAGGGTCTCAGGGAGAAGTCTCAGTGATTGATGAAACTCTCGTCGACGAGGATACACTTGGAGTCTTCGCGGTGACACAAAAACTTCAGTATGAAGTCTTAGCGATGGACAGAAGTCTTGCCGACTATTGCTTGGTACTCGGTATGACTTATTATCTTGGAGTAACATCTCAACGATAGCGGTATGTCTTGTCAAATGTTGAACATTTTGGTATAACCCTTAATGACTCGGTATGATCTCTCAACGAAAGATGATTGTCTCATTGAATGGAAAACTCACATCTGTGTGACTTTGAAGCTTCGGTATGATGTTTCACTAATAGTGGTAAGACTTGGTGAAATGGTGAATTCTGAGTGATAGCTCTCTGGAGTCGATGTAACATCTTTGCGATAAGGATGACTCTTGGCGACATCGATTGTTAAGTCTTGTGGCATTAGGGAGACATAGTTAGTGTATCACCGACATGCCAACACAGGTTGATCACTCTGACTGAGAGAAGACCATCCTATGTGGTGAATCAATAGCCAATCAAAGGAGCTGAATGGGAACCGTTGGAAGAAAGTTTGTTGTGGTAATTCTAAGAGGAAGCTCGACAGACAGGAATGACATGAATAGAGTCTGGAGTAGCAGATGATGTCTAGTTCGATGGATCAACAGATTGCTGAGTGATTGTATGATCAGTGGATGAATTCTATTATGTGAAGACTATAACGTGAATGTTTTGTATCAAGGTTGTTCATTGTGAATGCTGCTGTAAATTGACATCAGAAAGATAAGTCAGATCTCTGTATGTAATCTTTATTACTGTAATACAAAGTGACTTCTTTTGGTGTGGTGGGTTTTTCTCCCATAAGGGTTTTCCCACGTACATCTGGTGTTCATATGTGTTTGTCTATTTCTTTATTTCAGTAATCTTTTTCATGTGCATCAATTGGACTGTAATTGTAAAATTTAAAAGGTATCTTTGCATTCTTCCCTAAGTTTTTGATGTTAGGAGAGTTGCTTCCACATGTAGCTTTCCTTGCACATATCACATTCTATGTGGAATCACTATTATCAGAAGAGCAAGAGCTCCTAGTAGCCTTCTTAAGGGAAAGACAAATAAACTTCACATGGAGTTATGCTGACATGCCAGGACTTGATCCAAAGACCATGGTTCACCACTTAGCAGTGTATCCAGAAGAAAAGCCTGTTAGACAAAAGCTTTGAAAAATGCACCCTCATATCACCTTATTAGTGAAAATGGAGCTAAAAAAGCTAGTAGATGTAGGATTCATACGACCAATAGATTATCCAGAATGGGTATCAAACTTGGTACCTATTTCAAAGCCTAACACAACCCTTAGAATCTGTATAGACTTGAAAGATTTGAACAAGGCATGTCCAAAAGATGACTTCCCACTTCCCAACTATAGACATGCAAAATTAACATTATGCATTCAATCAAGTTCATTCATCAAGTAAACTAGGTTTCACATTAGGTCCATTCATCAATTAATCAAGTTCACCTTCATCCATTCATCAGGTAATCTCATTAATCTCCATCTCCTAAGGTCATTAATTTAAAATTAAATAAACATTATCATTAACCTTTTAATCGAATAAATCAAACATTCATCTAATTAAATCATAATGCATATTCCATCCTTTTCTGAATTAAATAAATCAAATATCTAAGTCATAAAAGTCAAAAGCATCCTAATCATCATTAAGCTAACCTAATCCTAATTATCCTAACCTAATCACCCATCACATCCTCTAGATAATGCCACTTGCACATATAAATCAATTTATTAATTTATTAAATCCCTTATTTTCTTTCAACATGGTATTTATGGGGAATATTCCCTCAAGTTTCAAAATGAGGACAAGTTGACTTGTCGTCTCCAACATTGCAATAAATTCTCTATTTCATGTCCCCCTCTCAAAATTTATTGCACAAATTTAAATTTGAAACTCCCTCTCATGGGCACATTTCCCAAATCTTGCACACCGTTAAGCCTATCACAACTTGACAAGTGGCCTCTTCTCATTGGCTTACATTTAGTCCCACATTCACCCATTTGGCCAATCTCTCATCAAGAAAATCTATAAATGAAGGCCTTAATCTCCATCGATCTATCTACAACTTTTATGCAAAGTTACTCTCTTGGTTTGAGAACTAATTTTTCTCTTCATCATATTGGCATTTGCATTATTTTAGTTTTTGAGCAAGGATTGGGAAAGGGCTATTTTCAACAATAGCACCAATCCACTATGAAATAAAGTTTTTATTATTTTTTTATATGCTTGCATTTCATTATCTTTGTTTTATTTAATTTGCATAATTTATCATAGTCAAGTATTTCATAGGCATGTTGAATTTAAATGTGTTTCAAATGACTAGCATAAGGATATTATGTCAAGGTTTAACCATTTGCAGATTTAGCATCCACAAAATGGTGCTAGAAGGAGGGCCCCTCTACTCAGATCGATTAAGTATTGCTGTAGTAGTCACTCAGTGAATATATTCTAAAGATCTCTTATTTCTGCTATTATTTCTAAGTACACATATTCTTCATATTTGGTCAATATCAATACACATTGAGTTAATGTTTAAGTCTGAGATTTGTATCTGCTTATACTAGGTATATTCAATCAAATATAGATAAATGAAGTTCATAATTTAATTTCCAGATTAGTACATACATTTCATTCTGTCATTGGATGCTAACTGGAATCATTTATTGAATATTAAATGCCAAGATTACTGATTGATATCATAGACTGAATGTAAAGAAGAGGTAGTGTATTGTGTGTCTCTTTTAAGCATCATGTTTAACAGTTCGTGGGCCCTCTCCATGCTTCCACTTTGGCAGCAGGCTAGGAGATACTAGCAAAGGTTGTGGAATTCGGCTTTACACTTGAGAGCTGCATTTATTTTGAAAGCTTTAATCTGTCACATGCCTTCATTTATTCAAAAGTTTCTAGAGCCTATTTAATAAATCCATTTTGAAAATCTATTGTGCTCTAATAGACCACATTTTCTTGAAGGAATTATGTCACACACCTTCATTTATTCAAATTCTTTCATAACTTAGTTGTTTAATCTAGACCTCAAGCATTTCCTAAATATCATTAACTTATTTATAATCATCTCATTCGGTGGGCTGCTGGGTTTTCTCTAACTATTTGGGTGTACAGTTGTGCCACAGAGCCCATAAGATGAGATGATCATACATGCTAGTCACAGTTGTTTCACTTTGTATTGTTGACATTTGCAACGTATGTTCCAATCCAACTCACCTTTTAATGAAAGAATAAACTCAAATGTGTGGTATATTGGTATTTCTAGATTCATTGCAACGGATTTCTTGGAAAGACTTAGGGGCAAGAGGCTTATGCTAGTAGTGGACTCAATGAATCGAAACTAGTTTGAATCCATGCTTTCCCTTCTTAGTGAAGGCCTTTCCAATAAGAGTAGAATGTTTGAAACCCATGGCTATTGCATCACAAAAGGAAGGGGATACTACATTTTCAAATTTATTGTAAATGTTGTATCCGTGCTTCCTTGACTGACTTGTATTTATTATTTTCTATTATGAGGATTTTTGCTACTACTAATAGTCTGGATGTAGTGTAGGATTATAATTGTATTGTGGAATTTTGTCGGTCACATTTCCTAGTAAGGGAAGGACATAAGGTTAGACCAAATGGAAAGACAAGGCCTACTTTGATGATTGATCGAATAGATAAAACTGCTCCTAGGTGGAAGAGAGCTCATATTCTTGTTTTCAACATAGGGAATTGGTGGATGCATGGAAAGACAACAAAAGGGTATTGTGCTTTGATCAATAGCAGCCTAAATTACTTTTGATCACAAGAAAGTCTACTAGCGAAGGCAGTCAAAGTTTTTTTTTTTCACATGAACAATGAGAATTACAAGGCGTGTAAAAGACATCATTGTAAAAGGCGTATGTATCCTATTCCAAAGCTCCCATTTTTGCGTCAGCATGTTGGTTAAAATCCTGTGGAATTTAGCTTTACACCCACCACTTGCAGTTGCCTGAAGGTTTCTAATGCCTCTTCAATAATCTTTCGGATGCCTATCCAACAAATCCATTCTGTACATATCATATTTGTCAGAGGTCAAAGAGATTCGACATGGAGTGCCAGAGGTCATTGGGTTTGATGCTTGTCATTGAATGCTTTGTAATTAAATAATTGAATTGGGCAAGGAATTATTGGAATATACATGTTCCTGGCTGCCTTTTAACGTGGGAGTTGTAGTACTGAAACTAGCAAGGGGACGTCAATATGCTTTATTTACAATGTGTGATAGCTAACAAGGTGGAAAATGCATGGATTTCAAGGATATTTACTGGTGATTTGATAGCATGGGTGATTGACTAGTGATTGATTGCAGTTGAAGAAGAGATCGCTGCCTTTCCTATCTTCGTATAGACTCCTTTCATTATGGCTGCTATCAGATCTAATAATAGGATGGCTGCCTTTTATTACATGCAGATGTGAAATTCAGAAAAGCTCTTAGGATGGTTGCCTAGGCTTTGGTGCTCATGATCAATAAAAGCTTTTTCTAAATCAACTTTTTGATCTACCTTGAAAGGGAAACACATTTTATCAAATTTATTTTTAGCAGTGCATAAATCTAATTTTTAATACTAGCTTTGTAAATACCCATGAAATCCTTGAATTAAATCTTATTTGTGATGTTTGCAGGGTTGGAATCAAGAAACAATGGAGGTCTTTTCATGTAACAAAGAAAATTTAAGTCAGAAGAGTGGGTCTTGAACTTAAACTTGACAAAAGCATTTTCTAATGCTTATCAAAATAATTTAGAAGTGTCCATTCCCTACTTTTATTTTATGTTTAGGCCAACTAAACCATTGATTTGATCTTTCAAAGTTGTGCTAAAATCAAACCTTAGAAACTGACTAAACTTTACTTTTGGGCTAAAATTGAACAATGAAATCTTCATCCTTCCTTTGGTGCTTAAAATGAATCGAATCATTAATTTGAAGGATAAAACGAATGTGTGACTTTATTGTTTTGTAATTATTTACACAAAGTAATATCATCAAAAGATGTATGTGCTTCTCTCGCACCTCACAATGATCTTGAGAATCAATAGGCTTTTGGTGACATTAAGTTGCATAAATAATTTCCCATACACACTTTGAATTGGGTTTAAAATTGAACATCTTGTGCGAGTGTGAATAGAGCATCATCGCATATATTCTCTTTCTTTGAATCGTCAAAGATTGATCGAGTTACAGATTTTGTCTTTGCTTGCTTTTGTTTATCCTATAGGGTCTGCCTTGGGGAAAAAGTACTCATCCAAGGGAATGACTCAACTGGTAACACTCTAAAGCCAAGATTATTTCCAACTGGGATATAAATGTGGGTATTGGAGTAAACGCTAGTATCACGTGGTTGGCTCTGATGAGATGGATCCGAAAGGGGACTCTTGCCATATGGGTCAATCTCCATGAATGGAAAGTCTAAAATAAAACCCTTGTTTGTAGTGTCCTATTAACCTATTCACTGAGTTTATTAAAGTGGTGCATTGGAACTTAGATTCTAGGAAGTTACTTGCCATGTCCGATCTTGGTTGAAGTGTAGAGGTTAAGACTTCATTCTTAGCATACCTTTATACTCTTTCCTTGGTTGCATGTAAAATCATCTCTTCTACAAAGGGCATGAGGCAATCCCACCAAGAAAAATGTACCAATTGAGCTAGGGTGTTATTGCTTGTGAGTCAGTTTGAAAACACAGTGTTTTGATCGAAAACATTGGAAAACCAACATTCAATGAATCATCAAAATATCAAACCCTTTAGGAGAAGAAAATATCCTTGAACAAATTCACATGTTATTGCTTTCCCTTGGGATTCATATCCTTAGAGGCTTCTAAACATTTGGATTTCATCTCAATTTGCTCCTAGTAAGGTCAACAATAGGTAACTCTTCCCTTGAATTTCCTTGGTTTTTGCATAACACACTTTGTAGGATAAGGGGAAAGTTGAGACATTAGACATCTAGATTCAAAATCTAATCAAAAGTGTGTTTGTGGTAAAAAGAATCCATTAAGCAAAGATTAAATCAATTGGACCCCACATATGTGCTTGGCATCTTTTGGTCATATGGTGTTCATGCAAACATTGGTCTTTTTATTTTGAATTACTCTTAGAGAAAGACGTGTTCTTCACTATCTTGGCCTAGTAAAAAAGTCCTTCCTAGATTCATTTGGGATCAAAATCAAACACTTTATTCATCCAAACATCCATCAAATCCATCCCACCAAACAACTTTAGAGCTTTGGAGACATCATTCTAGACTTGGGTAAATCATCAAAATCAAAATCACTTTGTTTAGTTAGGTGTCTGGGAGTGCATCCTTTTTCATACTTTTAATTGAATTAGCAATCCTTTGAACAATTTCATCCTAAGATAACATCTTACATCTTAGGGTTTACAAGTTCATTATCCAATCAAAACAATCAAAATCAAACCCTAAGTCTAACATTGATCCAAAGTCCCTAAACATTCAACACTCATATCATTGACCCCTTTTTCATCCTTCATCTCGTCATTGGTCCTAAGAACCTTAGAGGTAACTTTTGCAACAAGGTAGAAACACAAGGAGAACATGGAATACAAACTTGATCCACACATCATGAGTAATCCAAATCAACTAAAATTTCAAAACCTTGCAATTCCAATTGATTATCAACACCCACATCTATACAATCCATACATGGGATCATTACCTTGTACAAATGTCAATGGCACAACAATTGTGAGTATTCCCAAATCAAAGATTGGAACACATTTCCCGATGGTAGATCTAAATACAAACCTACAAGTCTTTCAACCAAACAATCAATGCATGAGCCTTCAAACCAACAACGTCACCCCACCAAATCCCTACAAGCCAAATGAGAATGTACCAAGTACAAGTTTTTGAAACATGAATCTAGAAAAATTTGGGATAAATATGTTTGCAAATCATACAAATGTCATTCAGAATTGAAACAAGATGTTAACGACTCCAAAACAAGGCAATGTGATTCCCAACATCAACAATGTTCAATTTCAACCTATCATGCCAAATTTAAGAGTCATCCCAAATCAAAACATTGTCCAAAATAAAACAAAAGTACACACTCCAAATCTGATTAAACAAAAGCCAAATCAACTATATCAAGGGAGTCAAGATTGAAATCAGGATCAAATTTGATGAGATCAAATTGCTGCACTTACCAAAATATTTGAGTCATTGCGTCAAGAGACATCTCCACCACCATTACCCATATCAACATCATTCCTAGGTTTAGGGCTTCCCCCTCTACCTAGCACCAATCACTCCATCCAAATCAATCCACCTAACACCAATCAATCAATCACATCAAATCCTTGGAATATACCATCGACATCGCACCAACAGATGGTATCTAATCAAATGATGACATCAATCCCGACAAATCAAAATAGGGTCTCCTAAGGACCTATCACCTTGGTCATTCCAACCATTCCTATCACCTCGATCACTCCAACAACCCCTATCATACGCATCATATCTCAAACCACTATGATCACTTCAAAAGTATCTCAACCGCCCAAGATGATCCCAATTCCACCACTGCAACCACCAAAACCAAATGCAGCAAGACAATATAACATTGCACTAAAAGCTCACTAGGCCTACCAAAAGGCCATCCAACAATATCTAGCCACACAACAAGCAAGAAAAACCTCTCAAGCTTCCCAAGCCTCTCACACCCAACAAACACAAGCACAAACACAAAAAATGACAACTGTTGAAAACAAGGATCAAGATCAATCCATCACTGAGCACCTTGAACCTATGTCTACTTCATTAAATGATCAAATCAACATAGGTCAACAGTCATTTTTCAATCATGATCAAAATCCACCAACCAACAATGATCCAATTCAAGAAATGTCAACATCATTTGACCCTATGGTTGAAGACATTGGAAATCCCTCCATCACAATTGTTGAAAACAATGATCAAGATCTCTCCATCGATGAGCACCTTGAAGATGTTTCCACCCCATCTGATGATCAACTCACCATACATCAAGAGCCACTTTTTAATGATCTATTTCAAGGAGTGTTAGGATTATTTGATCCTATTGACATAATGCACGATCTGTCGACCTATGATCATGTTGAAAATGTCTCTACATCGCCTTATGAGTTAGAGGACATATCTCAAGAATTTATCTCAAATCATGATCAAAATCTTCCACTAAGGTTTAGCAATGGTGCCTTCCCAGTCATGTTGACCCCCTTTGACCTCATGGCTATAGATGCCGAAAGAACCCTTAACTCGACACTTGATCTAAGTCCACTCAAAGACCAAGAGGATATTGAGCCATTCCCCATTCCTAATGATGACATCCAAGAACCCTTTATAAGGAATCCATCCTTTGAAATTGACCCATGTCAAGAACTTGATCCAAAGCATGACGAAAGCAACTTAAAAATAATTCAAGATCAAGAATTTGTATCTTCAAGATACTACAATAATCTAATGGACACTCTCTTATCTATGCAAGATGATCATATCCATGTAGCACATACTCCATCTACCCATGAGATGCTTTCTATGGATGGACATGTACATGATCTTCATTCAAAACAAGATTCCTTTTCTCCTAATAGTATTACACAAAAGGAGAAAGTTATTGATTTGTACAGGAAAATAGAGTTGTCAACATCAATATCAGATATATTGTAAATTCAGACTAAGGACATCATGAATAAAGATATCCAACATTATCCACTCAAGGAAGCAAGTCAGATAGAAAAAAATAATCTAGAGTTAGCAGAGTAGCAAGTTGAACTAACGTCACCTATGGTGGTCATTTATCAGAGAATGCATTCTAAACAAGAGCTCTCGGAACAGGAAGAATCAAGGCATGAAGGTGCTACTTCCAAAATACTAGGGGAAACTATGTATCAAGCAAACATCAACATAGGGAGCATGAAGAATCCCTATGGTGAAATCATTACCAATACTACAACTAGCCACACCATGAATCTTCATCCACCCATCACCCCATCCACAAATTGGGACCAACTTCGAAAGAAAGATTTGAATCAAAGTATGAAGAACGTTATCAAAGCAAAATAAGCTAAAAAGAATAATGGACAAATCAAATACACATGGATACCAAAGAATACAAAGAAAGGTCATCCCTATCAAACTCCATCAGTCAAAGAAACTATGGGAAAAAATAAAAAAGGGAAAAGTATCCATCAAAGATGTCCGAAAAAGAAAAAACAAGCTTTTCAAGTGACGTACAAAGTGTATCAAGCAGTTGGTCGTAATTTAACACACAGTTCTATATCCACCCATCATTGCTCATCTTCCCAAGTTTGGAGAGTCAAATATTCCAAGCTGTCAACCAATCCATCTCTTATCCCTAAACACACTCCATCCATGCCTCCATGCATGATATCCAATTATCACATTAACCAGGTATTGGCAGTGACCCTTCATCATAAGGATTCAGAAGGCACTCTATCACGATGTTTGCATAGAGACAGAGTTAACCCCGGTATCAATGAAGCAGATCAAGAATCCCAAAAGTTGCATTCAAGTGCACGTATCTTAGCAAAGCAGCTTCTTCAAGCAGGATATCGATGGCACATTATGACAGGGGAATCTACATTGGCAATATCCTGTGATTCAACATGAGCTTAAAATCTTTTAAAAAAACCAAAAAATAAATCAAAATATATGAAAATCCAAAAAAAATCATAAAAAGGATTGAAAATAGTAAAGAAAAAAATCATCCTCTAGTGAAAATTGCATGGGCAGTGCTTTGGGCAGGTACCATGATGAAAACCTAGCAAACAAGCATCATGTGTAGAATCAAGCATCTACGTGCACCAATTTAGTTGAAAGCATTTCATCCCATCCATAATAAAGCCAACATTCTATCCATCTTAGCCATAATATATCCATCCATCCATAAACCATTGATCCAATCCATTCACATATATCTGCATCCATCATCTCAGTTATCTTGATCTTGATGATATTTGGGGCACACTTTACACTTGCTTATGGTAAACATCTTGACATGGGCCTTTTTAATTGATCTTATCCTATGCAAGATTATCTGAGCCATGAAGCATTATCCAAATGAGCATCCTTTGTTCAAATACTGTATCTTATCACAAGATAATCATTGAAATCCTTTGCATGCATACCATATCCATCCATCCATACACTTATCTGAGCATCCACCCATCACATTCCATACATTGCTAGACACTGGGGGAAAATATCTTACATCTTGCTTCAAGAATAAATATTGATCTATATCCTCTGACTTATGTGGGAATCCAAACATTGGAAAACATGAAATCAAATTGGTCAAAGCATTTGTGAGCCAAAAATCCAAATCACTAGCCCACGGCATATTTTGATGAGAAGACATTCCTTATCAGTCTTCATCCTTCATAAAACATCAATCCAAGTAATCACTATCGGTTGCATCTAAGTTTCACTTCAAACGTCACATCAAATCATTTGAACACTTTTTGTTCCAAATCAAGCTTCATTAATCATGATCAATCAAATCATATCAAGAAATCATCAGGATATCCTTGTGTTGCTAAACACTATCCTTGCATTGTTGTGCATCTTCAACAATGTTATCATCATCATTCTTGATCAAATCATCATCAATCCATCATCATCTTGGGGATATCTTTCCCAATCTTTGTGTTGCTTAACACTATCCTTGCATTGTTGTGCACCCTCAACAATGTTATCATCATCAATCCTGATCAATCAATCCTTGCATTGTTGTGCATCCTCAACAATGTTATCATCATCAATCTTGATCAATCAAATCCTTGCATTGTTGTGTATCCTTAACAATGTTATCATCATCATCAATCCATCAATCTGATCAATCAACCTTAGCTCGACTTTTAGCAAAAATCCCAAATAGAGCACTGATATCATCACACATGTCCATATCCAAATCATCAAAATCATGTGAAAAAATCCAAAAACATCCAAAAGCACATCAAAATCCAAAAACATTTGAAGAAGACATCAAAATCCAAAAACACTAAAAAAACCAGAAAAATGTCAAAAACATTGGAATCCAAACTACGTCATCTCTGAGCAAAAATGATAGGCAAAATCACTGATAAGCCCAGAGACATCAAAATCCAAAAACATTCAAAAAGAAAATCCAAAAACATCCAAAAACAAAAAATCCAAAAATACATTTGAAAAAATCAAAAATCAAAACATTTGAAAAATCCAAAAATACCAAAAAATAGCCTCAAAACATTCCAAAAACTCCAAAAACATCCAAATATTTGAAAAAATCCATCTGTCTCATCTCGCTTGCACCTACGATAATCAATAATCCATAATAAACTAATTGTCACCTTCATCCTTTGGCAAAACAAATAGAAGCAATCATAACAATAAGCAAAATCAATCTTCAATCCTAAAATCAAAATCGAAACAAATAACCTTTAAACACAAAATCAAAATCTTGATCATTCGCAAACATGTCAATCGACCTTATATCAACAACCTATCAATCAACTTATCAAACCATCTTAATCCTATACAATGCATATCCTAGGATATATCATTCTGACAATGGACATCATTTTGGATTCTTATCCTATCAAAACACATCCCTTTGGCTAAAGGTATGAAGAACATTGGCTTGTTTGTATGCTTGATATTTTCTTTTTATTTATCTTATTGTGCTCATTCCAAGGACCTCTTGATGATATCTGAATGAAGGATTTAGAGAGAAAGGAATGGGGCAATGATCATTATCTTTTGTCTCCTGTGCTTGTTGGATGTTCTTGTAAAATAACTTGGTGAATACTTGCTTTGTTAGGTACGTCCTATCAAGGTTTCCATATGTCAAGTGTGAACAAGAATACTCCTATCTATTTGTTAGGTCAAATTCCATCACACTAGGTACAATTCCATCCTAGTTCTTTATACCTTGATGCATCATATCTACACGTGTCATCAAACATAAGGTAAGTATCCCTTTTAAATTCCCAATCCTTGATAAGCAAATCATCATCATCTAACATTATCATCATTATCTCTAATAAAGTCTCATCAGATCATGGACTTGTTGGATCCTCGTCATAATCTAATTTCTTGTTTTCCGCACTAACATCACATCATGAATAGTTAATCATCATCACCAGTGCATCCATCCTACATCTGGACACAAACCATTAGCAGTCAACATATCATTCATATCATACATAATAGGAAACATCAATCATTTCACATGCATTGCATTTGCATCATCATCATAATATAGATCTGTATACATTTTCATAATCATAACATATCACATCATCCATCTCATCCATCATCACATATGTTTCTTCGGATTTTGGAGCACTTCCGTTATTTCTTCGTGAGACATTCCAAAGGTAAGATCCTCTCCTTTGTTTTCCTCTTGTGGATTTTGTGATGATGTCGGAAGGTTAACTGTGAGATTTCCAGACCTAATGGGATTCATTTCAAGAGTGTTTTGACTTAAATCACTGGAAGCAGGTGTTTCTTTGTTGGCTTCCATGCTCTTCTTGTATTGAGATCTAGTTTGAACCATAAAACAAGGATCAATTTTTAAGAATGGGAGATGAATCTCTTGATTCTTTGAATTGATCTTTACTTTATGCCCAAAGTGGAAAATTTTAGGATATCTTGAGGATAGAAAGGTGATATGATGATGTAAGAAATGGATGATGTGGATTATCTTTTGGTAAATCTTGAAGGAGATACTAGGCTTTTGGGACTTTCGGATATGTTTCGGATTTTGATTTGGGATTTGTCCTTGATTGATTTTGATTTTGAACAAATAGACCCTAAGATATTTGGATGATTGCCTAAGGATGGATTTCCTCAAATGATGATACTTTTGAATATGTGTGGGGAGAAGGGTGCATCTACCCACACCTACCCAAACAAGATGATAGTTTCACTAAGCATATGAAGAAGGATTCATCTACATATACTAAGCTAAACAAGATGTTTTTGATAACTTTTGACTAAGCATATGCAAAAGGATACATCTACACATACCTAGCCAAAGGTGGTTTTGATAATGTTTTCAAGGATTTAGTCTGAAGGATGTTGATGATTTGGATTTTTCCAAAATGCCTAGCATTAAGGATGATTTCAAGATTTTCCAAAAGGTGATTGTGAGATGATGTTTGTTTTGATGTTTGAAGGATGGATGAAAAATATTTTGATTTTCTTTTGATCCTAAGATGAACCTAAAAAAGAAACTTTTTTTTCCTAGACCTAGGTATTGAAGAACATACAAATGCTTCCTAGAGACCTTTATAACCAAAGAATTATTCAATTTGGACATACACTTTCAGATTTCCAACCAATGACCTTTTCTTTGGACTTTTTCAAGAATCGTGAGGCTTCAACACACATGAAAGTTTATTTTTCTTAGCTTTTCTTAATGGCTTCATTTTACCAAAAACACTTTCTCTGATTAAATTTTCAAACTAAGATGTCCAATGTCTTAATTTCTTCAAACCCCACAAAGTATGTTATGTGGAAATTTGATGAACTTAAGCAAAGGGTTTTCCTATTGTTTACTTAAGTAGACAAATAGAGATGTAATCCAATTTTTAGAAACATCTAAGGATGTGAATCCCAAGGGAAATAAATAATATATGGATTGAGTCAATTGTATTTGTCGGGTATGTGCAGGATCATCATGGAAAAAATAGGTCCTTAAGTGGCAAAAAATTCAGAAATATCAGAGTTAGGCAACTTCACGTAAAAATTTGAATAAGTTATCTATATTATTTCAAAAATATGTAAGAATAGAATTTGTAGCAAATTGAATTTAGTTTCTAAACTACTATGTTTATTTTTTTAAAACAAAATCTATTTGGTGAAAATTTGAAATTTTAATGTAGTAGTACTTAAATTTCAGTGGAAAAATAAATAGGTGTCTAAATGACCCTAACCACAATAAAATGATAATATTTTTTTATAATATTTTAGATATAAGTGGAGGACTCATGTCCCGATGTGATGCATATTTTTTTGTAATTTTTTGCCAAGTAAATAATTAATTATGATTTTTTTATTACAACTTTTAAAAAATATAAAAACTTGTACATCTAACCACCTTAACTTGGTCAAAAATTCATGAAATTCAATTTTTTTTGTAATCCTATAGTATACGAAGCATAGAATGTGACGCATGTTTTAGATTCAGAAAATGTGATACTATTTAAAAGCTATAGATTTTTTCAATCAGCCTGGTCAGGACTTTTAGTTGTAGTTCAAATAGAAAATGAATAATAATTATTTATTAAATTCAAAGTAGAGTATAATTTATATTGGTGGAAAGCTAAGAATATCCTTTAAAAACCCTTTTCATTTCATTAATTTTAGGTAAAAAAAAGTTGTCAACCACATACCCTAAAAATACCCATCATATTGCCACTTTTTGGCCCATCATGATCCTGCACATACTCTATCTCCAAAAGGGTTTGAAATTTGGATGATGATGTTAAGAGTTTGTTTTCAAGATTTTTTCAATCAAGCAATGCATTTTGTAAACCAAGAATAAGTACAACCCTATGGATGTGTAAGACAATATTTGTTGGATTCCCACTTAGACAAGTCTAGCTATGCTTATATTTAGCAAATGGTTAGATGCTTGACCCCACTAGCTCCCCTCCATGACACTCACTTATATGGGGTAGCCAACCATCAACACCCATGAAACTCCCATGGCATGTTTTCCATTTCTACTAAAAGACCATAAAAGTGTGGGGCGGCTTTAGAACGACCGTTCTTGCACCAATTAATAGATTAAAGGATTTTGGAAAATTCTAGCACATGGGTTTTAATAAGGACTTTCCATTCATAGAGATTGACCCATACAGCAAGAGTCCCCTTTTAGATCCATCTTGTTAGAATCAACTGTGTGATATTGGTGTTTACTCCAATACCCACATTTATATCCCAGTTGGAAATACTCTTGGCTTTAGTGTTATCACTTGAGTCGTTCCCTTGGGTGAGTAATTTTTCCCCAAGGCAAGCCCTCTAGGATAAAACAAAAGTGAGTAAAGAAAAAATACGTAACTCGATCAATCTTTGATGGCAACAAAGAGAGAATATATGTGATAATGCCCCCACTCACACTCGCACAAGATCTTGTTAAATTTTAAACCCAAATCGAAGTGTGGAGGTGATTGGTTTATCTTACCCTAAAGTCATGAAAAAGGCCTTTTGATTCTCAAGATCGCTATAAAGTTCAAGAGAAGCACATACATCTTTTTTCAATGCCTTTAGTTTAAGTAAGCCTTCATGAAAAAACAAAGTTGTACTTGTTCTTTTTAAATCCACAAAGAAAAATGTGAGTTATTTTTAAGCACCAAAAGATGAGTGAGAGATACTTTGTTCAATTGTTTTTGAAAAGGAAAAAATAGGTTTAAACATACAAATATAGAGCAAAAAAAGTCCAAGAAAACAAATAGCTGTCCTAAAAAGAAACAAAAGCAACAAAGAGACAACAGGGTCCAAAAAAGGATCGCCAAAAAACCAGAGAAGACCACAACAACACTACTCCATGATGTTCAATAGCTCCTCAACTAGCTTTTCCAAAAATGGAACTAAACCTCCCTTTTCAATTTTTTCCCAAGCTTTAACATTCTTCCTGTGCTCAAGTATTCGTACAACAAAATACATGACATTGATGAATGTATTTTATGCAAATAAAATTAGTTTCCATAGCTTAAATACAAAATGAAAAGTTTTAAACTTGATGCCCGACCTCAAGAGATCTGATCTATATTTAATTCTTTCAACTAGTCCACACACCCATACATGGCTAATAACTTTCCAACAGATAGAATGCTCGAAAGAGATGTTATTCACGAAGGCTCTAAAAAAATTTAAGGCAATGCACTTAGTCAACGTATGAAGGAGACAACAGGTAAAAACTTACAAGAAAATGTATTTAACAGGTGTAAGGTCAATCAACCATAAATTTTCAGGAAAATACTTTTAATCTAGTGCATTCATGACATAAAAACAAAGTTCCTGAACCTATGCAATCAACAGCTCTAAATCCATGCTTTAATCACTCAAAGGAACTTTCAAATTGATAGAATTGGTGGGTATAAACTGACAAATAAGCTATAGAAAGAGATGGTATAGTCTTACCTACTGCCTTCAATCCCAGGCAATAAGAGATCTCATATCAGTCAAAAAAGATCAAATTAAGCATAAAGGGTAAATGGTAACAACAGATTTGAAAACTTCAAAAAGAAAAAATAGAAGCACAGGTAAGTGGGACTCTTGAGTAGATACATTTGAACATTTTTAATAATGCTTTCAAGTGATAATTCTACAAGTAGATGTGTTTCAAAATTTTGTAGTAATGCCTTTGTCTGATGTAGAATAGATTGTCATCCCACACAATGATTTTTTTTATAGATTTTAAATGTCACATCACCCTTGACTCCAAACATTTAGCACTGACTTATATGTAAAAAAATGTGATTTTTTGAACATTGAACAACTGCTTCAATCAAGGCTATCGGTATAAAACTATGGCCAAATTCTTTTTGAAAAGATCTTCAAGTCACTGTAGTTTGTTGTGACTACCAACTAATACCAAAGATTAGATCTTTCAACATGATGAACGCCATGCTTTATTCACTGTGATTACCTCAAGAAACTATCTTAACAACTTCAAACTTGGAGAAAAATAAAAACAATTCAATGAAGAGTTGAAACTTGTAGATTTTATGAAGGAATTTGTCCTTCATTACTTTCCAATGAGTAAGTAAAAGGATAGCGGTGAGTGCTTAAAATAATAGTGGCAAGCATAAATGCAATGCAGCCAGTAAGGAAAAAATATTTGAAGTTTACCTCTGGAAGAATCAATGATCTTTATTTCCCCTGTTGACCACCGCTTTATCATCATTGAAAAGAAAAAGAAAAAAATCCTATCTAAAGAGATTTTGTGCTAGTGAAAGATCTTATATTGAAGAACAAAATCAATGTTGAGTAGTAATATAGATCAACAAAGGATAAATAAAATATAAAACACATTATCCAGGATTCGTAAAAGCTTGTAAAGATGAAGCAAACATTGAATTCTTTGTTTATTTAACAGAGAAAAGATGCTAAGAAATCAGATTAGTGGATCAGATCAAGTTTTCTAACAACCACGCCCTACATAAAATGTGTAATTACTAGGATCCATGTTGAATTGACAAATTGAATAAATACTTATGTCTATATAATAATGCAACAAACACATCTACAAATGGCAATATGTCAAACAAAGCCAGCAGATCTGGTATTTCCAACACCATACTAATGAACCAAATAGTTATTTTAGATTCTAGATGTCAAACACAACTGACCCTCCTTCTAGCGCCAATGTGAAGCACTATAAATCTACAAATGAACCATCTCAAACACTCATTAGTGGGGTTAGTTTACATATGCAAATCTATGAATACCTCTATGAAATAACAATGCCATGCTTCAAAGATGCAAAAAAATTGTAGACATGCAAAATTAACATTCTGCATTTGATCAGGTTCATTCATCAATTGAACTAAAATTCGCATTAGGTCCATTCATCGATTGATCAGATTCACCCTCATTCATTTATCATGTAATTTCATTAATCTCCATTTCCTAAGATCATTTATTTAAAATCAAGCAAACATTATCATCAACCTTTTAATAAATCAAACATCCATTTAAATCAAATCCAAAATCATATTCCATCATTTTCTAATTTAAATAAATCAAATATCAAAGTCCTAAAAGTCAACTCACCTAATCATCATTAAACTAACATAATCATCATTTATTTAATCTAACCATGATTAAATACTAATCTCACCCACTTGCATTCTCTAGATATCTCCACTTGCACAAATAAATAAATTTTATTGATTTATTAAAAACCCTCATTTTCCCTCAACATGACAAATTGATTTGTCCCTCCAACATTGCATTTATTGCTATTTTTCTTGTCCCCCTCTCAAAATTTATTGCAAAATTTGAATTCAGATTCTTCCTCTCATGGGTACTCTTCCCAAATTTTGCACATCCATTGGCCTATCATCACTTGACAAGTGGCCTAATCTCATTGGTGGATCTTTAGTCCCACATTCACCCTCTTGGCCAATCTCTCATCAAGAAAATCTATAAAAGAAGGCCTTAATCCTCATTCATTGATCCACAACTCTCATGCAAGGTTACTCTCTTGATTTGAGAACTCATCTTGCCCATCATCTCCATTGCATTTGCATTTCATCATTTTAGCTTCTTAGCAAGGGTTGGGAAAGGGTCACTAGCACATGTGACACCAATCCAAAGTGTTTGCTTATTTTTTAATTTAATTTTATTTTTTCTATAGGTACAACGTGAAAACAAAGGAGGCAAAGGTACAAAAGCAAATGAAGGACAACAAAGGTACAAACCAAGGAAACCAAGGAGAAGGCTAGCAAAGGAAAATGAAAGGAGGAGTATATTTTGAAAAATCAAAGTGTTTTTAAATGATTTAAGTGTTTGTTCAACACTACTTCATGAAGTTGTTTATCTTTTCATTTTAGTACACTAATTTTCATTTGGATTTAAAAAGAACACTTGGTTTTTTGCAAAGGATAAAATGAACTTTAGGATCACAAACTTACTAGATTTTTTTTGGGATTAACAAATTGAACAATCAAAACTCACACTTCATCTTAGTGCTTAAAACGAACTCACAATTTCTTTGGAAGGATAAAATAAATGTGTGTTTGCTTTGTTTTGTGGTTACTTACTTAAACTAAAGTCATTGAAATGGACGTATGCGCTTCTCTCGTGCTTCCAAGTGATCTTGAGAATCAAAAGGCCTTTTTGGTGATTTTGGCATAAGATAAAGTGGTCACCTACACACTTCGATTTAGGCTTAAAATTGAACAACATACTATGCAAGTGTGATTAAACATACGGTATGTGTTCTCCCTTTGTTTCTAAACAAAGGTTGATCCAACTATGAGTGTTTTCTTTTGCTATTGTCTATCCTAGAGGGCCTGTCTTGTGGAAAAAGTACTCACCCAAGGGAACGAATCAACTAGTAACACTCTAAAGCCAAGAGTATTTCTAGCCAGGATATAAATGTGGGTATTGGTTAAACGCCAGTTGATGAGCTTGAAATATGCTCATAGTTTGGGTATTGTGATAAACTTTTAATGCCTTTACTTTTGTTATTCATGGCTATTTAAAATCTATTGAAACCTTTTATGGGGATATCCTGTAGCAAAACATTTGCATATTCCTGCAGCTTATTGTGTTGACTTGATTACATTTATTACCCTTTTGACTCCCTAAATGACTGGTATATCGCATACAGTTTTTGAATGATGAAATAGATTTAAATGTGTGATTAATGAATGGATATTGTGTATGTGCCATATGCCTTTTTCTTTCACATTTGTTACCTTTTGTTTCATAGGTTGTTGAAGAATGATCGAGTCAAGCGCAGCCGATCTCAGCCTTGCAGTAAAGTCCATTTCCTGCACGACTTCGAGGAAGCTCCGACGAAGACTCTTTGACCGAAACCATTGGGAAAGATTTTTAATGACAGGTAATCTAGAAAGAGTGGAGCGCTAGATTCTCTCCAGATCGGGTTGAATGCATAAATTCATTTATGAAGTTTGTTCCTTGATTATGGGATACACTTTAATTGCACGTCTTTCTTTGATAGGGTTAGTTAGTTGCTCTCCTGATTTTAAATAAAGTACTCCTCCTGCATGAGGGAAAAGGGAGACGATAGTTAGAGTAAGATAGAATCATAGTGATAGCAGATATCATGTAAGAGTCAGTATGATAATGAAAAGCAGAATCTGTTTGACAAGAGATAGAATTTGTTGTTAGTTTCCATATCAATAAAACAATGTATATCATTCTGTTTTCATGAATAAAGTTTGTTGAAGTTCTAAGTTTAGCACTTACGTAATAAGTAGATGCTTGCTAAGGGGTCCCACTTAGTATCTATAGCTAGTTAGTTAGTTGTTCTTTTCTGTTGATCTTCAGTTAGCTTTCATCTTTGAAGTTTTCGTACAAACTTAGTCTTGTATTGCTCCTGTAGCATAGAGAATCCATCCCTGTGCCTGTTCCTACAACATAAGGCTAGTTCATAGTTTGTGTTTCAGTCGTAGCTGTTATGGTTTCTGTTTTAATTAAATCATAGTTGAGTTAAAGAATTTTGCATTACCTTCCTGTGGCGTAGATAGAATTCCTTTCCCGTATTTATTTTTGCTAAGATTTGACCAAAACCAATTCTTAGTGCATATATTTTGCCACGCCATTTAAAGTATACGTCCCCTGGTTTGACAAGTAAATGAATGTCCATAGAGAGATATTAGTCACCTATTGGAATGTCCAATTCCTAGGAAAGGTTTTACCATGATTTTCATATCCTTTTATGGGCACGACCATTTTTTGGCGCCGTTGTTAGGGATGGCATCCAGCTAAGAATTTGTCAGAAGTCATTTTAGCATTAGTTTAGTTTGTTAGTCAAAAAATTTCAATCATTCATCGTATTGCATGCATAGAAGAAGAAGAGACGCACTGGGAAGGTTTCTCCCTGAAAACCTATTTGTTGAACTACCATTTGACCCAGCTGACAACGAACCTGAGGAAAATCCATTCGCTCTATTATTCCAGCAAGCAAACATGGAAAATAATCCACCTAATAATCCACCTCTACTTTTGAGTTTCCCATTGTTCCCTAGAGAGATACTAACAATCTTAAAAAAATTCCCTCTTCCTTGCTTCCCAAGTTTTATGGCCTGGTTACGGAGGACCCAAAAACTTTTCTGTTTGAATTTGATGTCCTCTGTCGCATTTATGACTACAATACAGACGCCCATAAACTGAAGTTATTTCCTTCCACCTTGAAGGAAGGAGCTCTCAGGTGGTTCATGAGTCTGGGAAGAGGTGTTGTAGATAGTTGGGTAGCCATGCAGATGAAATTCCTTGAAAATTATAAGGAATATTGTAAGAGTGCCAGCAAAGGTGATGACATATTATGAATTCAACAGAAGGAGGATGAAAGTTTGGAAGATTATATTTCCAAATTTTTGTTTTCACTAAAGAGGAACTCAAACCATACTCTCAACGAGGAATCTCAGAAACTACTCTTTCTAAGGGGAATCAGTGATGCTTGTATTGACACCCTGGACCTGATGGGAGGAGGTGATATAACCCAACTACCTTGGGATGATATAAAGAAAATATGTCTTAACTACTCTCGAGCAATAGTTAAGAAAGGTCGAGGTCAACATGCTACAGTGGGGAAGTATTCTTCTGGTGGAGTTTCTTAGATGGAGATCACAAATTTGTTGTCTGACTTCAAGCAGGACATCATTAATAATATGGCTACACAACTAGACACCATGCAAACTAGGAAGAAACATGAGGAATCTGAGGCAGTTTTGGCCGAGTTCTGTCCATACTGGAGACAAAAGAAATGAGACTGCAGATGCAAGATGGTGGCTAATTTAGAAGCTAGGCAACTACCTACTGACTTCAAGCCAGTAGGAGGTGATGATGATCAAGTGTTCTTTGTTGCACAAAGGAGACCATGGGCCCAAAGACAAGGTATGCCTCAAGATCCTTTAACTTTTGGTAATCCTTATTCTGGCTATAATAACCAATGGCAACATGCATATGGACCACCACCACCTTGGAATCCACCTCAACCAAGTTGGCTTAATTATCAGAACCTGCAATGGAAATCTCCTCAAGGAGGTTGGCAGCAGCTACAAGGGCAATGGAACCCACCTTCTAGAAATTGGCAGTAAAATCCTCAATGGAGAGGCCCTCAGCAATGGAAAAACCTGCCTCCTAAATTCCTGCAGCTTCTGCAGCCACAACCACAGGCCCTCATGCCACCTCCTGTAGCAACTGCTACAAATTCTGGCCCTCCAAAGCAAATGCCTATGCCTGCCCAGCCGTTGCCAAATCCCAATAATAAACAACAACAACAGCCACATCAGCCTGCGTATCTTGCCGAAGCAAACCAATATCAAGCTTATGCCTTAAACATAAATGATATCCATTTGAGGTTTGGAACCACTTTACCTGCTCCAAAATTGCCTTTAATTACTAAAATACCATATTCTCCCCTTGAAGAATCTACTGCACCTACTATTCCTACTGAGCATATGCCCATAACTAATACGGTTTCTAAGGAGCCTATTTTGAAAAGTCAAGACAACTCACCTTTTCCTCAGAGGTTGCAAAGTACTACATCTAAATCCATGGAAGAACCCACTTTTGACATCCTGGATTAGCTCAAGAATGTACAAATTCAAATCCCTTTATTTCAGGCTATTAAAGATGTTCCCATCTTTGGAAAAGCTATTAAAGAGGCCTATTTGAAGAAGCCTGGAGGAAAAAAAAAGGGATCCTCAAACAATTCATGTCTTAGGGAAATTGGTTGATATAATTTTGGAAAATGTAGTCATTCCAAAGTATATTGACCTGGAAGTCCTGTAGTGTAGATACATATAAATGGCCAAGTTGTAAAAAATATTTTGATTGATTTAGGTGATGCCATTAATGTCATGACAAAGCATACTATGGACTACTTGAACATTTCAAACATTAGGTTTACACCCACAGTTTTGCAGCTTGTAGATAGCTCCACAGTTAAACCTGATGGGATAGTGGAAGATGTAATTGTCACTCTTGAATCTTGGGAGTATCCTACTAATTTCACAATATTATCGGTTAAGGAAACTTTAGGAGGGTATCCAGTTATCCTTGGAAGACCATGGTTAGCCACAACTGATGCTTTTATAGGATGCCATTCTAGAGATATGACCATTTCTGATGGACAGTCCACAAAAAAATTGGCTTTGTATCTGCCTCCTAGACCTCAACCAGATTTGTCCCAACCTATTTGGCCAGATGTGGGGGAAGAAACTGAAGAAGCAAATTCCTTGGCTCAATTAATGATGCTTCAAAATGACCCATTCTTACAACTTCAAGGTGAGGATGCTTTTCCTTTTCAAATTCTATAGTTTAACTCTGATATGGGTAGTTCATCTGATCCAAATGGCAGTCATCTGCAATGTTTCCTGCAGCAACCAGATTCTGAAAATTCACTGCCTAAACTTCCACCGATTTTTCATAATTTTCTTCCACAAGAGGTACAAACATCACCTATAGATTCTATGAGTAATCTCACTAAGTAGATAGAATTGTTTCCAGGTCATTGTTTGAATGTCAATAGCAAGTTGTCACAATTTCAAGAGGTTGACTTATTAAAAATGCTACAATAATAGCATAAAGCTTTTGCATGGGAATATGGGGACATGCAAGGGATAGACCCTCTAGTTTGTACTCACAGGATCTATATCAAAGAATATTGTTCACTAGTTAGACAACCTCAAAGAAGAGTAAATCCAACACTTAGAGAAGTAGTTAAAAGTGAACTTCAAAAGTTGCTTGATGCTGGTTTTATTTATCTAATCTCTGATAGTCAATGGGTTTCTCCATTAGTAATTGTCCTCAAGAAAGGTGGAAAATGGAGAGTGTGTAGATTACAGAGAGTTGAATAATGCCACTAAAAAAGATCACTTTCCATTACCTTTTGTAGACCAAGTACTGGACTCACTGTCTGGAAAAAGATATTTTTCCTTTTTGGATGGTTACAGTGGGTACAATCAGATAAAAATTGCCCCTGAAGATCAAGATAAGACCACTTTTACCTGTCCATGGGGAACATTTGCTTATTCATTCTTTCCTTTTGGTCTATGCAATGCGCTAGCAACATTTCAGAGAGCAGTAATTAGTATCTTTGCTGATATATCTCATGACTGTATGGAGATTTATATGGATGATTTCACTACCTATGGAGTCACATTTGAAGAAGAACTGATGAATTTAGAAAATGTATTGAAAAGGTATAGAGAGAAAAAATTGTCTCTAAACAGTGAAAAGTGTTTTCTAATGATGGAAGAAGGTATTGTTCTAGGTCATCATGTTTCAAAGAATAGAATTCAGGTCGACCCTGCTAAAATTGAAGTAATTCATAATTTACAAACTCCTGCAAAACAAAAAGATGTCAGAAGTTTCCTTGGCCATGCAGGGTATTATAAAAGGTTTATAAAAGACTTCAGTAAAAATTTTAGTCCACTTTATGCCTTGTTAACTAAGGATTCCCAATTCGAGTGGACAGAGACCTGTGAAAAATCCTTCCTACAACTAAAGGACTTGCTTACTCAAGCCCCTGTTCTTCAAGGTCCAAAATGGAATTTACCTTTCCACATACATGCTGATGCCTCTGATTTTTTTATAGGAGCAGTCTTAAGTCAAAAATAAAATTTAATTGAGCATGCTATCTACTTTATCAGCAAGAACCTTCAAGGTCCTGAGCTCAACTATACTGTTATAGAAAAGGAATTACTTGCAGTAGTGTATGGTTTGAATAAATTTAGGCATTATGTCATAGGTTATCAGATATTTGTCCATACTGACCATGCAACAATCAATTATTTGATGAACAAACATGCCATCTCTGGTAGATTGGCACGATGGCTCCTGTTGTTACGAGAATTTGACATTACAATAATTGACAAACCAGGAAGAGCTAATGTTGTAGCTGGCTTTTTATCAAGACTTCAATCAGCTCCACCTGTTGAACACAAGGTCATTGATGATAGGTTCCCAGATGAACACTTGTTTTCCATTGTTGCACATACACCATGGTATGCAAACATTGCTAATTATCTAGCAACAAACAGAATACTAGCTCATTTCTCTCCAAAAGAAAATAAATTGTTAATAGAGAAAAGTTTTAATTTTTCATGGATTTCAAATTGTTTGTTTTATACTGATCAAGTAATGCGAAGATGTGTAAGAGAAGATGAGACTTATGATATCTTGCATGCTTTCCATGATGAACCATGTGGTGGACATTTTGCAGCAAAGAGAACATTAATGAAGATTCTTACAATAGGGTACTACTGGCTAACATTACACAAGGATGTTATGGCTTATACAAGGAAATATGACCGATGCCAACGTATAGGAAGACCAACCAAGTCAGATGAAATTCCACTATATCCATAGGTAATAGTCACCCCTTTTGATAAATGGGGGATGGATTTTGTGGGACCAATTGATCCACCATCAAATGGAAAGTCATACATTTTAGTTTGCATAGACTATGTCAGAAAATGGGCTGAAGTAAAAGCTATGACTCATGCTTGAGATAACAAAGTTGCTGAATTTCTGTATGAATAAATTTTCACTAGATTTAGAGTTCCCAGAGAGCTTGTAACTGATCAGGGAGCTTAGTTCACATCGAATCTAATCACTGCACTAGTGAATGACTATAAAATCAAACATAAGAAGTCCAACCCATATCATCCTCAAGCCAATGGTCAGGCGAAGGTAACAAATAGGGAAATTGAGGTGATCCTAACAAAAATAGTGTAGATCCATAGAAAGGATTGGAGCAATAGACTTCCTAAAGTATTTTGGGCTTATAGAACTACATGGAAGACAACAACTGGGTTTACACCTTTTGAGTTAATTTATGGGAAAACAACCATGTTGCCCATCGAATTCGAACACAAAACTTTGAGGATAGATCTTGAGCTCAATATGGAAATATCTGAAGCATAGAAGGACCATCTCCTACAGCTAAATGCTTTAGATGAAATGAGAAAATTTTCCCTGTAGCAAACAGAAGCAATCCAATAGCAACAGAAGAAATGGCACGATCAACACATCAAAACCAGGAAATTTTCTGCTGGTGATTGGGCTCTGTTATATGATTTCAGATATCAAGAGAACCAGGGTAAGCTCACAACATGCTGGCTTGGCCCCTATGAGGTTGAGAATGTGTTCGACAACGGAGTTGTACAGCTGGTGACAATTGACCCAGTCTGCTTCAAATTGTTAGTTAATGGCCACCGACTCCGGTTGTACCATAAACCAGTATCAAAAGAAGAATTCATGCAGTAGTTCATTTAGGTTCCTCCTGCTACTCTTCTTTCCGCTGAAGGCTTTGGCCTTTCTCCTACAGCGTCACCATAATTTTCAAAAAAGTATGCTCATAATAAAGGTTTTCTTTTTAAAAGGAAATCCTTTTTATCCATTTTCATTTATCGCCCCATCTCATTTCTTTATCTTCCATCCATCCATCCCATCCATCCGTTCCATCCATTCATCTCATCTGCCCATGTCACCCATCCACCTCATCCATCCACATCAACTTTCATTAAGATATCAATCCCAACTGTCAACTCATGCAGACACCGCTATCTTTCTTCACACGTACACGTGCAAATATCAAAGGTACGCCATATCTTTTGTTATCGCATATTTGATTTATTTTATTCTATTCATTGACTACTATGACAATTACCAGTCATTATTACCTGATCTCCACCTATTCTTTAGTACATGTGAGGACACATGTCATACTCTAAGTAGGGGGTGGGGTAATCCACCTTTTAAAACCTGTCTTTTCGCCATTGCCATAACTGCACAAGTAACCTTTCTTTAATACTTTTCTGGTACTTTCCAAATGTGATTGCATGTCCTTCTTTATTGCATGTTTTTCTTGTAAATTACGATTAAGACTGCTTGTTCAAAAAGATCATTTTTGGAAAAGAAAAGAAATGTGATGGCACGACAGAAGAAAAACCAGAGCAGAAAAGGAAACAGGGAATTTGAATTTTCAGCAAGGAATTGAGTTCAGCTATGAGAAAACTGTGAACATGGGTCGTTAGCTGGTGCGACATGAGCCTGTAGCTCATGAACTATTATTGAAAAATCCTCAGACAGTCCACGCATTTAGTCTCTGTGGATGGTTAAACTACTTTTTGAGTTTAAATGATTTTGATGAGGAGGCTGCTGGAGAATTTTTGATAACCCTTTCTAAAGGGGAAGCCACCGTATGGAGTCTAATGGTTGTTGCAACTGAAGACAGAATTGCTGAAGTAACCGGGCTTCCAGCCATTGGAGAAAAATTTTCTTTAGATGCTGCCACTGCAAGGGCTGAGTTTTCAATGCCCACTGATGGGCCTTTGGAAGTCTCCAAGCAGGGATGCAAGTAGGTATTGTTGCCTCCTCCTTATTCAGAGTATGTTGCTTACATAATCAGGTACTTAACCTGTGAAGGTCGTTTCTCTTACCTACATTCTTATCATTTCAAATTATTAAGCCATATGAGGCATGGGTTAGTTGTAAATGTTCCAAATTTCCTGTTAAAATTTTTAGAACAAAGTGCCCATAGAACCCAACAGGGGAAAGATAATTCTGTTGCTCACCATGGCCTTATTAAATTACTGATTGAACGCTCTTTCAGAGAGGTCTCACCTCTTTCCTGGCAACAATTTGTTGCTCAAAAGATCTTGCAAATTTCATAACCTCCTAGGGTATTTACCCCACGGCCTCAGAAAAGGAAGAAAGAAATTGCGTCTACCAGTAGAACAGGGCAAGGGTCATCCACTCTTGTAGCACTTGGTCTTGCAGCTTTCACACCTGAATCCTCTGCTAGGGTACAAACTAGGTCTGTAACTAGGAGAGAGAAGGGAAAAACAAAGGCAGAAGGGTCCCAAGAATCTGACCCTCGTTCTCAGAAAAGGCAATGTCCTTCTGCAGCATCATCCCCTACAGCCGTCTCTCCTACAGCAACACCTATTGCTATCACCAGTTCACCGTCATCCTTTGGTAGGGCAGAGCCCTCCGAGTAGAAAAGAAAGAGGAAGGCTACCAGAACACCTCCTACAGCCGCATTAGTGCCAAGAAGAGTTTCCACAAGGAAACAATCTAAGACCTCCCCTGCTTCACCTCAACCAGAGGTTATTGTAATTTTAGAAGGGTTTGTTAAGTCTGAATTTAATGTTTCTCAGAATGTGTCC
This sequence comes from Sequoia sempervirens, assembly GCA_007258455.2. NCBI lineage: Eukaryota > Viridiplantae > Streptophyta > Pinopsida > Cupressales > Cupressaceae > Sequoia > Sequoia sempervirens. The sequence continues at coordinate 13,040 of VDFB02279192.1, read as the reverse complement.
GAAAATGCCACTCAAAGTTCATTCATTCCTGAAGAGGAACAAGTTGAAACAAAGGAAATGGAGCATAATGAGGAAGGGTTACCAAATTTGGATGACTTGGCTACCACTTCTATGCAGTTTTCAGAGGAGCACAAACTTCTCCTCTGTAGCAACAAGAATTTATCTTGCAGCAAGAGCAGGAATTAACTGAACAATTAAATGTACCTAGTGAAGTTACATTTCACCCTGCAACTTGTAAAGCCATTGTTCTTTATAAGAAAATGTTTTTAATTGAGTTTATGGAATATGTCAAAGCTAACTGGGAAATAGTTATGTTGCAAACCCTGAATTTCTAACACATAGCCTAGACTGACATGCAACAAAGTCTATGGGAAGTAGAAAGGAAGAAACTAAAAAAGGAAATTGAAATTCAGAAATAGGAAATTGTTGAGTTGAAAGAAAAAATGGATGAAATGTTAAAAGTAACTGGTCAGATTATGGAATGCAGACCACCACCCAGATTTTATGCTCTATGCCTTAAAGAATAGTTCTTATGGTTCCAACTAATGAGAATTTCCAGAAACCAAGATCCTATACTTCATACTGCCAAAGAATTTTACAAAGCATACCAGGCAGCCCCTAATTGGTTAAGAAATTCTCTGTGTGAATTCTATTTACATGGCTTTTTAATTCCATTTGAAACAGAATGGAATCCTCTTCTGTATATTGGTGATATTTATTTGAGAGCATTTATGTCATGGGAAGTAAATGAAGTGAATTATGGCAGGCAGTGGGAAACATATGAGGAAGCTAAGAAAACTGAGCCTGTTCCATTACGCTCTCAAAGTTCAAACCCCCATGCAATGTTGAAAGATTGGTTTTCTCTGACATATGGCATTAATAATGTTACAACCAGAGAGAAAATATTTGATATCAGGAAACAAATATATGATGACTTTCAGGCACAGCCATATTCATTTTGGAGACTGGCATACACTAGAAATGAGAAAAGATGGGAAAGATTAACTGTTGGGTTGAGAAAATAAGAACCACATAGTCCCTTAAATTTCATAGTAGCTATCAAACAATCAAGCAGATATACACAATTGGGACTTCAAAAGATATTTGAATTGTGGTTGCCATTGAAATTTAGACCTCCTGTGCTAATGTGGCCCCTCTATCCTCACCAGGCTACAAATCTTAATGATGATTTAGAAGACTGAATGTATGAAAGGTGTCAAGATTTTAGAGGATTTTATTACAGGTTTGGAAATCCATTTTAGAATCATGCTGCAACCACTGACTTCAGAGAAACCACCAGGAAAGTTAATGCTAGAGGACCATCATTGGGCTAAGTAGGGTGCGGAATGATGAGCTTAAAATATGCTCATAGTTTGGGTATTGTGATGAACTTTTAATGCCTTTACTTTTTTTATTCATGGCTGTTTAAACTCTGTTGAAACCTTTTATGGGGATATCCTGTAGCAAAACATTTGCATATTCCTACAGCTTATTGTGTTGACTTGATTACATTTTTTACCCTGTTGACTCCCTAAATGACTGGTATATCGCATACAGTTTTTAAATGATGAAATAGATTTAAATGTGTGATTAATCAATAGATATTGTGTATGTGCCATACACCTTTTTCTTTCACATCTATTACCTTTTGTTTCGCAGGTTGTTGAAGAATGATCGAGTCAAGCACAGCCAATCTCGGTGTTGCAGTAAAGTCCATTTCCTGCACGACTTCGAGGAAGCTCTGACGAAGACTCCTTGACTGAAACCGTTGGGAAAGATTTTTAATAACAGTCAATCTGGAAAGAGTGGAGCACTAGATTCTCTCCAGATCAGGTTGAACACATAAATTTATTTATGAAGTTTGTTCCTTGATTCTGGGATACACTTTACTTCCACGTCTTTCTTTGATAAGGTTAGTTAGTTAGTTGCTCTCCTGATTTTAAATAAATTACTCCTCCTACGCGAGGGAAAAGGGAGATGATAGTTAGAGTAAGATAGAAGCATAGTGATAGTAGATATCATGTAAGAGTCAGTATGTTAATGAAAAGCAGAATCTGTTTGACAAGAGACAAAATTTGTTGTTAGTTTCCATATCAACAAAACAATGTATATCATTCTATTTTCGTGAATAAAGTTTGATGAAGTTCTGAGTTTAGCACCTGCATAATAAGTAGATGCTTGCTAAGGGGGCCCACTTAGTAAGTATCTATAGCTAGTTAGTTAGTTGTTCTTTTCTATTGATCTTCAGTTAGCTTTCATCTTTGAAGTTTTCATACAAACTCATTCTTGTATTGCTCCTACAGCATAGAGAATCCATCCCTGTGCCTGTTCCTACAACATAAGGCCAGTTCATAGTTTGTGTTTCAGTCGTAGCTATTATGGTTTCTATTTTAATTAAATCATAGTTGAGTTAAATAATTTTGCATTACCTTCCTGTGGCATAGATAGAATTCCTTTCTAGTATTTATTTCTGCTAAGATTTGACTGAAACCAGTTCTTAGTGCATATATTTTTCCGCGCCATTTAAAGTATACGTCCCCTGGTTTGACAAGTAAATGAACGTCCATAGAGAGATATTAGTCACCTGTTGGAATGTCCAATTCCCAGGAAAGATTTTACCGTGATTTTCATATCCTTTTATGGGCACGACCACCAGTATCACACGGTTGACTCTGACAAAATGGATCCGAAAGGGGACTCTTGCCATATTAGTCAATCTCCATGAACGAAAAGTTCTTACTAGAACCCATGTACTAGAATTTTCCAAAATCCTTGATCTATTTGTTGGTGCAAGAACGGTTGTTCTGAAGCCACCCCACACTTTTACGGTCTTTAGTAGAAATTGAAAACATTCCATGGGAGTTTCTTGGGTGTTGATGCTTGGCTGCCCCGTTTAAGTGAGTGCCGTGGAGGGGAGCTAGTGGGGTCAAGCATCTAACCATTCACTAAAGATAAGCGTAGCTAGACTTTTCCAAGCGGGGATTCAAAAAATATTGTCTTACACATCCATAGGGTTTGTACTTGTCTTGATTTGAAAACACAGTGTTGTATTTGAAAACATTTGCAAACAAACACTTAACAATATCATTCAAAATTTCAAACCCTTTTGGAGATAAATGCCATTGACTCAATCCATATGTTATTGCTTTCCCTTGGGATTCACATCCTTAGAGGTTTCTAAACATTTGATTATATCTCAATTTATCTCCCTAAGTAAACAACAGGAAACCCTTGCCTTAAGTTCATTAAATTTCCACATAACATATCTTGTGGAGTTTGAAGAAATTAAGACATTGGACATCTTAGTTTGAAAACTTAATCAAATAAAGTGCTTTTGGTAAAATAAAGCCATTAAGCAAAGCTAAGAAAAATGAATATTCATGTGTGATTGGAGACTCACAACTCCCAAAGCAAAAATCATTGGAAATCCAAAAATGAATGTTCAAATGAAATCATTTCTTGGTTACAAAGGTCTTTAGGAAGCATTTGCATGCTCTTCAATAACTAGGTCTAGGAAAACAATGTGTCTTTTTAGGTTCACCTAAGGATCAAAAACAAATCAAACCTCTTTCATCCATCTTTCAAAATGTCAAATCCATCTCACAAATCATCTTTTGGAAAATCTTGAAATCATCCTTGATACTAGGATTTGTGGCAAAATCAAAAATCATCCAAAACATTGAGACCATATCCTTGAAAACAATACCAAAATCATCTTTGGCTAGGAATGTGTAAATGCATCCTTTTGCATATCCTTAGTCAAAGTTATCCAAATCATCTTGCCTAGCTTAGCATATCTAGATGAATCCTTCTCCATATGCTTAGCAAAAGCTATCATCTTGTTTAAATAGGTGTGGGTAGATGCATCCTTCTCCTCACACATATTCAAATAGTCATTCTTTGAACAAATCCATCCCTTAGATCATTATCAAACATCTTAGGGTCCTTTTGCTAAAAAATCAAAATCAAAGTCAAGGATAAAATCCCAAATCCAAAATCGAATCAAATCCAAGTCCTAAAGCCCAGTGTCTCATTCAAGACTTATCAAAAGCCAAAACATTCATATCATTCATCATCATATCATCACCTTTGATCCCCAAAAAGCATCCTAAAACTTTCACTTTGGGACATAAAATAGAGATTAATCCAAAGAGTCAAGAGTATGGAAGCCAACAAAGAAACACTTGCTTCAAGTGATCTTAGCCAAACCACTCCTGAAATGAATCCTATTGGGGATGGAAATCTCACAATTAGCCTTCCAACATCATCGCAAAACCCACAAGAGGAAACCCCAGGGGAGTATCTTACCTTTGGAATGTCTCACGAAGAAATAGTTGAAATGCTCCAAAATCCAGACAACTATAGAATCATCAACATCATGATGAAACTTAACCCTTTGTTATACATGCTTGAACTAGCAAAACAAGGGGCCAAGTTGCCCTCAGATTTTGATGTGAGCACTATAGTAGAGACATCTTTTCCACCAATATCATCCACCATCCCCATTTCATCTACACCCCCATCTCAAAATGTCATGGAAAATATCCCGCAAATCACAACATCATTTGCTCCAACTCAACCCAACGTTAACAAGGGAAACACATTTCTCAATACTCTTCAATCACATCCCCTTGTTAATAATCAAAACTTGGACGCAAACACCACATTGGAACAAAACATCCCCCATAATCCATTACAAAAAAATGTTCCTCTCACTTTACATTATGACCCATCATCAACATCTTTTCACGGAGCACCTCAAATTCCCCTCCTCACAAATTCACAAGAGGAGGGAGACATGTTCGGACCAGGGGGTATTTTCAACACCACAACAATCTCGCAAGGATTCACTCCCCTTACATTTCCACCTCTCCCACCATCACCATTTTCATCTACACCACTCCTTGGTTTAGGGCTTCCCCCTCTACTGAGTATCAATCAAAACATTTTTCCAAATGCTCAAAACTTATTGTTGACATCACAACAACAAATGACAAACACATAAACAATGGCAACATCATCAAAAACCCCCACAACATTGCAAAGCATGGTCTCTCAAGGGCCAATCACATCAACAACACCATCCACCAATCACGTAATCAACACGACAACACCATCCACCAACCAAATAATCAACACAACATCATCATCTACCACCATACCAAAACCACCACCACCCCCACCACCACCAACATTCACCACATCAAACTAATTCGACGCAGCATTACAAGCTGCTTTTCAAAGAGGATACCAACAAGTGCATAAATAAAAATCCGTGCAACAAGCTAGCTCAAGCTGCACAAGCTGTCAAAGCTGCACAAGCTGCGTTACAAGCATAACAAGCACAACAAGCCCAAGCTTTATTGCAACAACAACAACAAGCCACCCAAGCCACACAAGTATTACAAGTACAAAGGGTCGCTCAAGCACAACTTCTTGCACAAGTAGCGCAAATGCAAGCATATCAGCAAGCACTAAAGCAATACCAAGAGTAGCAAGAAGCAGCAGAATTGGCAGCCCAACAACAAGTGTTGTGGGAACAACAAGTAGAACAACAAGCATTGTTAGAACAACAACAAGAGTAGCAGCAAGCACAACAACAAGCATTGTTGGAACAATAGCAAGTGCAACAACAAGCGCAAATCCTAATGCAACAAGAACAAGAGCAACAACAAGCATTGTTCATCCAAAAGCAAGTAAAAGCCTACTTCTCCCACCACAACATACCGATACCATTGAACAATGCACCAACCAACCCATCCATCCAAACCACAATTGCAACACCTCAAAACACATTCATACTACCCCATGATCCCTAGAATGATGTGACGATACAACTCAGGTTGCTCTCGCAACAAGTGCTTGACCTTCAATCGAGGTGGACAACCAAAATGCAAAGCAACTTGTGTCCCTATCCATTTAATAGGAGCCTAGACATGAAACCATTCCCTAAGGGATTTGAAATCCCCAAATTTGACAAATATCGAGGGATGGGAAACCCTAAAGATCACATCAGGGAATTCCAGGTTCATTGTATGGAGGTCACATATGACAATACTTATTTGATGCGGCTATTCCCTAGGAGCTTAGCAGGAAATGCTATAGAATGGTTCTCTCGTTTACCTTTAGGAAATAGGACATTCAAAGAAATTAGAGATGCATTCATTAAGAATTATGCATGCAACATTGCAATGGATGTTAGTCTTGAAGAACTATATGCTCTGAAACAAGGAAAGAATGAATCTTTCACTTCATTCCTTCAACGATGGCAATCCAAGGACAATCCGAGCAAATAGACCATGCCAAAAGAACAAGTCTGCACAATCATAGCCAACCTTGAAAGTTGCCTATCATTCCATCTCAAAGTTCAGGGTATCACTACATATGAACAATTGATCTCCAAGGCGCTCAGCATTGAAAGAGCCCTTGCTACTCAACCCGTTGAATCAATGTCATATCACAAATTGCAAAACAGCTGCCCATCATCTAATTACAATGATAAACCTCATACATGGGTGAGAAACAAGAACATCACTAATGATGGCATCGTCAATGCCAAGGTGGTCATTAGTGGTTCACGTCAAAACACACCTACACAAAAAATCCAAACACCACATCAAAACACTCATCACACAACGCATCAATCCAACAATAATCCCACAATCAATAACCTCAATGACCAAAGAGGACCACCTCAATGCAAAACATACCCTGAATGAAAATACACTACTTTGGGGGAACCACTTGAGGACATCATGAAAAAGCTATTTAACAAAGAACTCATCCAAGCTCCTACATTTGAGAATTATCAAGAACATGATGTCAAACCTCCTTGGTACAATGAAAATCAAATGTGCGAGTTCCACGAAATCAAAGGCCACACCAAAAAAAATTGTATGAGACTCAAGAACATCATCCAAGATCTCATCAACAAAAGAATTATAAATGTGGAAACACCTACTGGGAATCAAGATCTTAAAATCTACATGAATCCGATGTCGAATCATGGCAACAAAGGGAATAACAAGGATAAAGGAAAAGGCAGTGTAAATCATGTATACGAAACAGTCGTTGCCTCCCTAAATGAAGACTGCATGGTCATCACCATCAAGGGCGCTCATGCCAAAGACTGTGGAGTCACCACAAGAGGCGAAAAAGTCACCATCACAGGATCATCCCAACCTAATAGAGTCCCTACATCAAGAGTCATTCCATATAGCTACAATGTTGTAGACCAACTCAAAAGAATGCAAGCACACATCTCTATGATGGAGTTGTTAAAAATCTCATCAGTGCATAAAAAGATCCTCGAGGAAGCATTAGCCTCATCTACCATCCCCACAGACCTCGATGCGAAACAATTCCAAGCTATGGTTGAAAACATCATAACACCTAATCTCCTTACATTTTCTGACCAAGATTTCCCTGCCCAATAATCTCACAACCGCGCACTTCACTTGGAAGTCATTGTAAACAAAAGAAAAATCAAAAGGGTCTTGGTGGATGGAGGTGTAGGTTTGAACATCTGTTCTCTTAGCCTCATCAAGCAATTGAAAATATCAGAAGATTCCATCAACAAAGGCAAGGGCATCACAATTAGAGCATATGATGACCAAGAAAGAGTGTCTCAGGGAACAATTAAGCTCCCTATCCAAGTAGGGCCAACACTCATGGAAACCACATGTCAGGTCTTGGACCTCGAATTGCCATACAATATCCCCCTGGGACACCCATGGATTCATGCGATGAAAGCCGTAGCATCAACCTTCCACCAATGTGTGAAATTCACACATAATGGACAAGAAGTTACCATTCATGGAGATCCTAAGCCTTTTTCATACTACAAGAACCTTGAAGCCAAATATTACAAAATCCCCCAAATGCCGAAAAATGATGAGGGCCCATCCACATCATACATCAATCTTGCCACTCTCACGTCCACTTTTGTGACAAAGACACCCGCCATTCCCACCATATCCAATATCAAGCTCATCATCCAGGAGGGGGGTTGTGGAAGTTATAGGCTCCCTAACAATGCTTTTGTGATAGGAGAGTTACCACAATCTCCAAGATCATGAGGATGCCCACAAAAAAATCAAGCTCCCACATCACAAACCTATCCTATAAATTATCCTGAATTCACAAGATGGGGAGACCTTGGCCATGAGGTAATTGAAGTAGATCCATCAAACATGTTGTATCAAGATGAAAGACTGGTAGCTATTTTTCTAATGGATGAAAGAAGCAAAGGCCTACACATGATGCTTGTGATGGGCTATGACCACAATCAGAGATTGGGACAAAATGACAATGGGCTCATAATACCTATTATGCCAAAGACGTGATCCATAAAAAATCTTGGTCTTAGATGTGCTACTCTGAGAATAACCATACGTGGCCGAAGTCCTTTAGTTAGAAGAGTTAACGTCTCTCCTTAGCCAGTAATAGTACAACTACACTCACCAATAGTCACAGGTAGAGACACACATAATTTTATAAGTGAGCCCTACATTAGTAGCGATGATGAAGATACCTTATCCAACCTACCTAGGTTATTTGAAGATACCACCTTATGTATGATTAGTACCATATCCTTTGAACCAGATAGTCAAAATTATGAGATCCACTTAGTCTACCCCCAACTGATCGACTATGACCAATGAGGACCACCAGTTCTCGATACATTCAAAAATGATGAAGCACTCTCAGAATTCATGGGATTGAGGGATAACATTCTAGATGGAGATCACACGGTAGGATTCATAATGGAGTTGGACACACATGCGTATTACGAGGAAATGATTGAATCCTTCAGTTGCAAAAGTGAGAAACTAAGAATCATATCTAAGTCCTTGAGTGAAAACCACACCATGGCACTCTCTAACAAGAAAATAGTAAAAAGAAAGGACGTATCCAATGGTGATAACCTTTCTGAGGTGCCTAAGGATGAAGGATTCAATCTTCCCTTAAGAGCTATTCATCAAGAGAAGTCAGTCTTGGTGAAAAATGCAACCCAGTCAACCTAGGAACAAAGGAGACCCCACATATCACATTCTATGTGGAATCACTATTATCAGAAGAGCAAGAACTCCTAGCAGCATTCCTAAGGGAAAGACAAATAAACTTTGCATGGAGTTATGTTGATATGCCAGGACTTGATCCAAATACTGTGGTCCACCACCTAACAGTGTATCCAGATGCAAAACTTGTTAGACAAAAGCTTCAAAAAATGCATCCTCAAATTGCTTTGTTAGTAAAAATGGAGCTCAAAAAGCTATTAGATGCTGGATTCATCCGACCAATTGATTATCCAAAATGGGTATCGAACTTGGTACCTGTTTCAAAACCTGATGGAGCTATCAGAATCTGTATAGATTTTAGAGATTTGAACAAAGCATGTCCCAAGGAAGACTTTCCACTTCCCAATATCGATATGATAGTGGACATGACAGTAGGGCATGAGATGCTATCACTAATGGATGGATTTTTAGGATACAACCAGATTATGATAGCAAAAGAAGACCAACACAAGATAGCTTTTACTTGTCCGTGGGGGACCTATTGCTGGAACATGATGCCATTCAGCCTAAAGAATGCAGGAGCAACATATCAACGAGCCATGACATTGATCTTCCATGACATGATTCACAAGACAGTTGAAGACTATGTCGACGACATCCTAGCCAAATGAAGAAAAAGAAAAGATCATATAGCAACCTTAAGTGCATCTTTGATAGATTGGAGGAATACAAAGTCAGACTAAATCCCAAGAAGTGTGTCTTTGGCATACAATTAGGTAAATTGTTAGGATACATAGTGTTTATGAGGGGTATCGAAGTGGATCCAGCAAAAGTCAAATCAATCCTTGAGATGGAAGCACCAAGGAACTTAAAGCAACTGAGAGGCCTCCAAGGCAGGCTCCAATCCATTAGAAGGTTCATAGTACAATTGGCAGACAAGTAGAACCCATATTCCCACCTACTCCATAAAGGGGTATCATACAAATGGGATACAAAATGCGAAGATACATTCAACCAAATAAAGGAATATCTACTAACACCACTAGTATTAATGCCACCCATCCCCAAGAAGCCATTGATCTTATATGTATCAGCAATAGTAGCAGCCCTTGGAGCTCTCCTAGCTCAGCATGATGAAAATGGAATGGAGAGGGCCATCTACTATATCATTGGGACAATAGTGGGTCATGAGCTAAATTACTCATTCATTGAGAAAGCATGCCTCATAGTAGTGTTTGCATCCCAAAAATTCAGACACTGCATGTTGACACACAAGATCAAGCTTATTTCCAAAATTGACCCCCTTAAATATCTCTTATCAAAGGCAATGTTAACTAGCAGAATGCAAAAATGGGTAATGATACTGTCAGAGTATGATATTGAGTATATAGAGAGGAAAGAAATCAAGGGACAAGTTATTGTAGATCAACTAGCAGAGGCACCTATTTATGCAGAGAATCCTCTTGTATATGAATTTCCAGATGAATCCATCTTTAACCTCAACGTAGTGGACCATAGGAAACTATACTTCGATGGTTCATACACACAACATGGCTCAGGAGCTAGTGTCTTCTTCATCACTCCACAAGGGGATTGCATATCGAAGTCATACAAATTGGCATTTCCTTGCACCAACAACATCGTGGAATATGAGGCTATGACTATAGGTCTCAAGATAGTAGTACAATGGAATATCATAGCTCTCAAGGTATATTGAGACTCTCAGTTGATCATAAATCAAGCTAATAATGAATATCAGAGAAAGGATGACAAGTTAATCCCATATAAGAAATTGGTGGAGACTCTAAAGGAATCCTTCATCGACATAACATTTAAGCAGATTCCAAGAACCAACAACAGAGCTGCTGACACCATGGCTACAATTGGGTCTCTAGTAGACATCCCTCACAATGTGCCAAAATATGAATTTCTAATTGAGCAACTTCTCATTCCCACATTCGAGGTACTAGAATCAGAATATGTGTGTCAAATCATTGGTCCTGGTGATCCTTGGTATCATCACATCTACACATATCTTTGCATAGATGTCATACCCACTGACCTACCATCGAGCCTAAAATGAACCTTTATCAAAAAGGCATCCAGATTTGTCATCCTAGGTGATACCTTATACCGTAGAAGCATAGAGGGTACTTTACTGCATTGTCTAAATGTTGAGGAGGCATTAACCACTCTAACCAAGATTCATAATGGTATCTGTGGCTCACACTCAAGTAGAATAACCATAGCCAAGAAACTGTTGAGGCTAGGGTACTATTGGCCCATAATGGAGTGAGAAGCACATGATCATGCTAAAAGGTGTTTATAATGTCAGCAGCATGGGGACCTCATCCATGCTCCAGCTCAAGAGCTTCACCCGATTATCACACCATGGCCCTTTTAGCAGTGGGGACTTGATCTCATTGGGAAAATCTCGCCCACCTCATCCAATGGCCAAAAATTCATTATAACTGCAACTAAGTACTTCACAAAGTGGGTGGAAGCCATACCCATGACATTATCACTGGGAAGCAAATCTTAAAATTCATCCTAAACTATCTGATATGTCGTTATGGTGTTCCACAAGCCAATATCTCAGATAATGGGACACCATTCAAGAACCTGGAGGTTCATGACTTGTGCAAGAAATTCAAAATCTAGCATTGCTTCTCCACTCTGTACTATCCCCAAGGCAATGGCCAAGTAGAAGCCATGAACAAAACCATCCTCAAAATCCTCAAGAAAATCGTCAATGATGCAGATCGTGACTGGCATCTGTAGCTTAATCCCGCCCTCTAGGCTTATCGAACCAACATCCGCACATCCACTGGCACCACCCCATTCTCCTTGGTCTATGGATCAGAGGCTATACTCCCCATTGAGATCGAGTTCCCATCCCTCATAATATCACTACAAAATCTCATCATTGATAAAGAATATTGGGTTTCAAGACTAAATGAGCTGGAGTTACTGAATGAGAGAAGGATCGATGCTTTGAATCACTTACAAGGCTATCAAAATAGACTCAAATGAAGCTATAACAAGAGGATCAGAAGGAGGACTTTCCAAGTTGGAGAACTAGTCTTAAAAGAAAATTAGAAGAATCTACCAAATCCCAGCAGCAAAGGAAAGTTTGAACCCAATTGGTTAGGGCCTTTCATCATCACAACAAGCTATAAATCAGGGGCATATCAACTATCAACACCTGAAGGGGAATCTCTGTAGGAGCCCATGAATAGCTCCCATCTCAAAAAGTTTTATGCCTAATTCTTTCAAGGTATAGAACCAAAAAATCCAAAAAAAAAATAGAAAAAGTCCTGAAAAAATGGTTACTTCGGCAAAAACCTGGTAAACAGGCGTCTTGGTAACAACACAAAAAAATCAAAAAAGCAAAAAATCCAAAAAAATTAGAAAAAGGATCAAAAATAGTAAAGAGAAAAATCGTCCCCTAGTGAAAACCACTTTGGTGGCACTTTGGGCAAGTACCTTGGTGAAAACCTGGCAAACAGGTACCTTGTGTAAATAAGCACTTTCCATCCACCAAGATCTTTATGGCTTGTTCTGCATCATCCCTCCATTTTACTCCCATCATCCATTGCATTCAGACCTCCATCACTCATCCACTCGCATCCGCACCATAGCTTGGTCCTATGTTCGTATCATGATCCCTCCTAGTACCACTCGGCCCATCCTCAAGGATAGCTTGTCCTACCTTTATCAGAGTAGCCTATTACATCATGTTGGGGGCACGTTCTCATCAGATTAGATTCGTGTATGGTCTTAAAGTCCTCAAAATCAAAAAATCAAAAAACATCAGAAAATTAGAAAAGACCAAAAACATTAGAAAATCAAAAAATCAAAAAACATCAAAACATTAGAAATCCAAAAACATCAAAAAAATCAGAAAATCCAAAAACATCAAAACATCAAAAAATCCAAAAACAGGTCAAAAAGTTATTCAAAAAGCCAAAAGCAAGGTTGTCTTGTCAAACTACGTCATCTCTGAGCTTGAACATAGGG